>JAOPUL010005356.1:12985325-12997835 GCA_027564515.1 Octopus rubescens
ACGGTCCTGCCACTCGCACCGAGAACGCCGCCTTGCGTCTGTTAAGCCGAAACCTTCGGAGGTAAAGCTTCTCTGAATGGCTTCGCAATCCACACTCAGGAGCTGGTGTGAAAAACAGGTCCGAAGGCAGATTGTAGTTGCCACGGAGGATGTTGTAGACGAGGACGTATGTTTTGAATTGATTTAAACTTAGAATTATATAATTCACAGAATTGCAAAAGTCATTAAGCCATTTTGTTTGACAAGTTAAAAATATTGAGATTGGTAGAATTCAAACACATCTTTAGATTTGCATAACCCTTTCTATATTGCTAGCTACCACTTTTTCCTATTACTCCTAATATCACCAGTACATATTTTCATTGCTGCATACCACTTCCTCAATGCTGGAGAAGACCTGTCTAATCCATGTTTAGCATGCAAAACCATATATACATACATAAAAACATATCAGCATACAAACACACATGCATAATGGCTGCAACTTGATTTCAAGTAATCCTATTTCTTCTTAAACATGAGCAGCACAGATGTGGCTTTTCAGTCTTGCTATAGGGACTTACACTCTTTTGAAAAGATGTGGCAATGATTGGTGCATATAACACAGTAGGTGTTATAATGTTGAACCTTCATATGATGTTTCAGTCTGCCTCCTGACACACATTCCTTTTCACATTCCCTGCTAGGAGAGATGCTATATAATGCATAGTAAACAGCTTCCCTGAATGTGTGTTCTCTGATGACTTCTACGGCCTGCTTTACTTAAGACAGACATGCCCATACTCATTACATATTAAATTGGGCTGTGCACTAGCATAGTCGAGCAGATTAACATCTCTCTTAGAGCTATTTGTAACATGTAACCCAGTACAACCTGTAGCATAATTGGGTCGTTGGCAACTAAATTGGCTGACATACATACATAATTAATTTACATGAATTAATCTTGGATGTATATATCGAGTTCCTTCTTAATTTGTATGAAATATAATATGAACTGTTAACCTTATATTGTTGTTTCTTGTGGAATATAAGGATTGAAAAGTGGCGTGGACAAATTGCCATGTTAAATAAACTTAAGATGGTTTGAAATCTTTAAACCTACTCAGCATCATGAAGAAGAAAAGAATTATATGAACGTAAACTCTATTTTTATCTTTTAATCAATACAAAAGAATGGGGAGGCAAGCAGTTTTACTGATATTTTGGTGTATATCTGGTATTTGTCACTGAGAACCACTACAATCTTGATTTATTCTTCTGTATTCTACCGCGGGGCGCAGCTGAATAGCCCTCTGTCCTGGGACCCGTGCCGCCCCTACTGCCTGTCCTCCCTTTTCACTCTACATTTCTTCTTTCTGTTTGTTTTTGTTTTCTTTTTCGTTTTATACTGCTGTCAATGATTAATAAATTGCTTTAAATTGTGCTAGAACAACTTTATTTTATATACCAGTAAACCATCGGTATACTGTTTCAGTTTACCTAGTCAGCACAAGCTGAAGGAACATGTGTGATTGCTAGACTTGCTAGAAACAACAGCAAAATCTCCCTTAAAGCACCCCGTTGTCTTAAATAAAGAACATATTGGATAATGTTGTCCCAGACATACTCCCAAGAGATGGGCGGTCACAGATGAAATAACTTTGATCATAGTCCTGCTCAATCAAGGTAAACAACAAACGAATCAAAAGTAATAACGCAATGTAAAAAGAACTGATGTTGACAGAAACGATAGAACAGCAGGCTCTCTCTAAGAAAACAATATAAATGAGCCAACAAGAAAACGTCTAAGTAGTCATTCCACTTTCTAGAAATAGCAGCCAAATTTCCCTTAAATTACACATTACCATCTCGAAAGGAGAGAACAAATTGGATAATGTAGTCGTAGATATACAATGCTTGAGAAGAGGACGTCACGACTGGAACGTCATTGTTCATATGTCTGCTGGATTAGGGTTGACACGAGGCTAATCAACAAAAAATACTATAAAGGCGGAATACAATTTGATAAGCTATATTGTTCAAGACATCACCGGTTTCAAGTATTAGATTCTAAATAACGAAGGTAAGCACATACAATAAAGATTTTATTAATTTTTAGGAAGTATTAAACCACTCTTGTTTGTGATATTTTCCTAATCATTGCACAATTAAATCAGTAAAAAGTCGCGAGTATTCTTTCAGTAAATAAGGGCGGTAAATTTAAAAATTGTCAGGTTGAGACTTTGACAGTTGTTACTTGGTGAAAGTACGAAGAAAATATAATCCTGGAAGGAAGAAAATATATTAAAACAAATGGCTAAATTGTTTGGAAGTAATTATATGCTGCTATTAAAATTTATGATTTTATACGAATATGAAAACAACCTTATTTTTGGAGTCTATTTTGTATTTGGAGTAGGGTAAATCGATACCGAGAGTCTGGGACAAAATAAAATGCAATTGAAACATATTTTTGACTCTCTTTTTGATCAATCTAATCAAAATTTAAAGTTTCGTTTACTCTCCGCGACTGCGAAATTTTCTGGAGATAGGATCGACGCTGCCTTTGGCGAGCATTGGTGGCTTACTTGTCCCGAACGAACTCCGCATCTTCATCGCTCTTAGAACCTGTGTCAACGTATGTTGAGGTGCGATATATCAATGTGTGTGAAGTCCTTTAATTCCGGGGGACTTCATTGATTGTTATGTCGACTGAATGAAGGTTGATTCGTTCAACATAATGAGATAAATTTAATTTTCAAGTGAACCCTAGTAAAGCTAAATATCTACTCAGTTCCAGAACTCAGTATTTCTATTATCTATGCATGATGAAACATCTCAGATAGGCATATCCATTGTACCTGGGTTCGATGTAGATGCAACGCTACATTTAGTGTTGGTATTTTGTGGTTGAAAAGAGAAAAGAGCGAAGTGTTTTATAATGCTTACAAAAATTATACTAGGTCACGACCGACTCAGAGAATGACTAGAGAAAAATGAACTGTTAAAATGTTTTTCTTTTAAACAAAAGTCTATAAGTTATATTTGTGCATGCGTTTGTGTAAAATTAGTTGTTGGTATGAAAATGTTTGAGTTGAATTGTTTTGTATGTAGGTGTACATATGACAATTCTTTCGTGGTGCATAAAAATAATTATGTGCATATGCAGGGTACGTTTATTAATGACAGTTTTGACAAGTGCACGTACTTATTATGTAAGCAAGCAAGTTAGTAGTCTTTGTGTCAAAACTTGATATGACAATCGAGATACAATTTGCTGAGGGTATCCAATGTGAAGTTTCCTGGAGACATGCAGACAGACATTTCTAATGTCCCAGGTATAGGCTTTCCTGGAGATTTGTTGCCACAATGAGGTTTATATATGGTTGTGGTTTGGAGGGTCGTTTTATCTAAGTGTTTTAGAGTTAATTACACAATAACGATCAATGGCAATTGACTGAACATAATTTTTATTCTCAGAGGATGTAAGTGCTATCTTCAAAGAATTGAAGATAGCACGTACATTTTCCTCTGTTGAGTTTGGGTAACCTTGATTTGTCGTTCCTTCTGCATGTTTTCGAAAAGTAATGTTCATGGTTCCAATGTGTACACATAATTCAATTGGCTGAACATTTATCATTTAACAGTTTTGCAGTAGAATGACTTCCATGACTTTTGTTACCATAGTAAGAGCAGACATCCTGATTTATTACAGAATGCTTGATTATGAAACTTTTTATTATCATCCTTTCCATGCTTGCAAATTCTGGTTGATGTTATTAATCTAAAAGGTGGATGGCTGACCTTTTATCAACTTCCTTGGTCTCAATAAATTGGAATACTAATTCCAAGGTTTATAGCACCAAAGAGGTGTGTATCAGGAATATTCAACAATTAGATCACTATATCCAATGTCGCAATTCGCTAGAATATTACTCACATGATCAAAAAAATTTGACCAATCAAGACTTCACCTGGAATAGGCTCCAGCAACAATTTCATCTTTTAGCACAATTCTTTCTGAGCTTAACCATCACTGTAAATTTGGCACACCTTAGCTATGCAGACAGAGAGCATTGAGAGACAGCAGAGACGAGACACCATAGGAGATGGCCAACAGAGACGGTGGACAGCAGCTGACCCAAGCTGACAACACAAAGGCAATGAACAGTTGGAGGATGAAAAACATTAGAAGACAGTAGCATGGCAAGCAGCTAACCACAATGAATGACCTGCAATAACAACACAATGACCAGCTGCTAACTTTTTGACTGCTGCTACAACCACATCAACCCAAGAACAATAATATTCAAACTCTATGGATGTTTTGTCGTTCTTATAATGACATTTGCTTTTTGTTTACGGAAAGAATAAATATTTTGTTTATCAAAAATCTCAACAGATATCAATGTTCTTTCGTAACAGGTGCAACCAAATATCAGGATCTTGGAGGCCACAACATAGGACATCCTTAGTAATTGTATCTGAGTAGTTGATATTTGACAGTTTATGCAGGAGATTATAAATTAATAAAAATAAGCTTAGCTTTGTATATGAGCAGCAAAAGAACGGGTTTTATGATCTTGGGGCTTGTAGCATGAGCAGTCATTACATTTTCTTCCCTGAGCTTTTTTTTTACAACAATAACCTGTAACCATTCTCATGGTAAGTAGAACATATATCCACAAATTATATTTCTAGAAGTTTACTCCTACCAGATGAATTTACTTTCATCCTTTCTGAGTAGATAAAATAAATACCAGTATTTGTGGTGATTCAATCCACTATACTCTTAATGTCTAACAAAACTATATTCTAAATTTCTTATTAAAACTGCACTAGTGTTTTGTTAAAAATAATCAATATTAAAGTTTTTGCTGTGAGCAAATTTCAAATGTTTTATTTTTTACTTTTTAAATTACAGATCTGAGTGGAAAGTGAGAATAACTATCTTCCTTCAATTTAATCTGTTTTTTTTTTCTGAGAAAAATAACCCATAAGAAAAAAAGGCATTTTAAAACAATGGATTTGGATATAGAAATACCACTCAAGGAGAGACTTTTAGGGTTATCTTCTAAATTTTCTCATGCCACCATCGATAAAGTCAGTAAAAATATATATTCTGAGGTTCATTCTCATGCTAACATTCAGTTTGATGAAACTCCCAATTTAATTCAAGAAAACAAAGATCTCAAATCTAGTTCCATAGTCTCAAAGTTTATAGATGTAGATAAGGAATGTGCTGATAGTGATGATTCTGATTCCTTACCTGCATATACTGAATTAATGAGTTCTCACAGTGATGGGAAGTTATCAGAATTCCTAAAGAAACACACAACTTTAAACACATCACCACAGACAGAAGTGATAAAGAAGAAAAAATACTCATCAGAAAAGACAGTTGTGAAAAAAGTCCAGAAGAATGTGAGTTATTTAAACTTTATTTTAAAATAGCAAAATGAAAAAATCTAGTGTTCCAAGAAACTATTAATAGTCTTCATTAGTAAAAACAGTTCATATAAAAAGATAAATTTATGTGCCATAAGGAGAAGATGGTTGTGAGGTTATTCATACAGTCCTCCTTTTGAAGAAATGGGAAATATGTTAGAATGATGTTGAGTAATATAAAGAAAACAAAATAGGTGATAAGATGACCAGGCATGAATTGAGTAGTAGATCAATGATCTAAGTGAACTAAAATATATGTGTTGTATGTGTGTGTGTGTGTGCATGTATGTAGACCTTGCCATCTGTTGTGATTATCTCTGTTAAAACTCAGTGCTGATATTCAGTGTTCTTATTTCTTACCTGTAGGCATCCTTGTGAGTTCACTGCATAGAAAATGTCTTTTGGGATTTTGCTATCCCCCATCTGGTGAATGTGACCAAGTTCATGATGTTTGAGCTGTTGGTGATGAGGACAGTATGTGAGAAGACATTGATGTTTGATACTTTATCTCACCAGTAGTATATGTGAGCAAGTACACTTGGGCAGTGTCTTCTATCATACCTTTGAGTCCTTCATCATCATTTAATGCCTGTTTTCCAAGCTGGCATGGGCTGGATGTTTTGACAGGAGCTGGTAAGACAAGGGGCCGCACCAGGTTTCATTGTCTGTTTTGGCATGGTTTCTATGGCTGGATGCTCTTCCAACCACTTTACAGAGAGTACTGGATACTTTTTACGTGGTACCATCACCAGTGCTTTTTACATGACACAAACCCTTTGAAAGCTCAGCAGAGGGACTGTTCTTGTTGGATGATAGACTAATATACCATCTGGTTCAATACCACTGCCTAGTTCATGGGTACCTAAATTGGCATGCACTCTGTTACAAACATTTGGATAAGATCTCTGCCCTGAGGATAACTTCTCCCATCAGACCAGGAGGTCTTGAAAAGGCCATGGGTCCTATCTTCCTCTTCTGATTAAGTTATTTAAAAAAATTAAAGAATATTAAGAATCTCTTCCGCTATCCACAACAACCATTGGTACCGCACTGTTTGTTGATTCAGAGATATGGATTATAAGTAGCAGAACCTAACTTTCCTTGTTGTGGTAATGTTGTTACAAAGTTAGAGTGTCCCTCCTGGAGCTTTAGTTCTCAGTATTACAGAGGACCAGAGAGACGATGAGCTGGCAGAATCATTGGCGTGCTGGGCAAACTGCTTGGCAACATTTCATCCATCTTTACGTTCTGCATTCAAATTCTGCCATGATCGACTTTGCCTTTCATTCTTTCAGAGTCAATAAAATAGGTACCAGTCAAGCACTGGGGTTGATGTAATCGACTTAACTCCTTCCCTGAACATGCTGGCCTTGTGCCAAAATTTGAAACCAATATTATAGAGTACCAGCTGGTGAAGCAGTTAATTTAACCCTTTACTTTCTGTTGTATTCTGATCAACATATTTTCTCTGGCTATTACTTAAATCATAAGTTTTTATGAATTTCATAATTTTATTGATGGATTTATTCAAGAAATAATATTGTATGTAGATCATCTGACTTCTTGAAGCATAGAAAAACATGAAATATTTTTGAAGTGTTCATGTTAGCAGGCTTGAATTCAAGTTTGTAAACCATTAAACAATCACTTCAACATGCTATATCTGAATCACACCTTTCCTTGAATGAAATGAGAATGACTAATTTATGACTGCTGGCAGAATGAATGTTTAAATCAGCCCAGACAGCTACTCTGTGCAAGAAGTTTGTTTCTCAACCACATGGTTCTGGGTTCAGTCCCACTGCGTGGAACCTTGAGCAGGTGTCTTCTATTATAGCCTTGAGCTGACCAAAGCCTTGTGAGTGGATTTGGTACACAGAAACTGAAAGAAGCCTGTTGTATATATATATATATATATATATATAAATACATATATATATGTATTTATATGTGTGTGTTTGTCTGCTACCACTGCTTGACAACCAGTGTTGGTGTGTTTACAACCCCATAATTTAACTGTTTGGCAAAATATACCGATAGAATAAGTACTAGGCTTAAAATATGTTTGACTAAAATACATTAAGGCAGTGCCCCAGCATGGCTGCAGTCTAATGACTGAAACAAGTAAAAGATAAAAGATACATCTTACATTTATCACTAAATTAAATAACTAATTGCATACACTCTGTATGTTTAATTGTTTCTAACATTGATGACTATACTGCACATTTATATATATTATATATATATATATTTTAAAAATTAATTGAATAGTTGATGAAGAAAAGTGATCAAAATGAAAAGATAACAAAGAAACACATGAAAGAAAAGGCTGCTCAAATAAGAAAAGCTGAACAAAAGAAACGTTTAGCATATCAACCCAAAGAATGTTTGAAGGTTTGTGGTTTTATTTTTACTTTGGTATTTATTAACTGTTTGTTGGTTTTGTCTTAAGAGCTCAGTGATCGAGGAGTCTCTCCAGGTTGAGCTGCTACTTCTCCACATTAAGAAGTCACAGCTCCAATACTATGGATATGTGATTAGAATGTTGCAGGAAAGAATTGCAAGATAAATTCTTCGAGCTAAGCCAACCAGCAGGAGACATAGGGGTGGACCAAGAACGAGATGGTTGGATAATATTCATGGTCTCAGTTGTTCAGGTTTGGGACTCTAAGGAGGAGGTGCCTGAGAACTCTACCCCCATGACCCTCTCAAGAATAGTGGGCAGAGAAGATGGATGGAGCCAGAAGAAAGAGAAGCTGTTATTAAACTGGACTTCTATTTTAAAGTATTTAAGCATTGAACTTGTTTATTTTCTTTAAAGAGTTATTTTACTATGTCATCATCGTCATCATCATTTAATTTCTGTTTTCCCTGCTGGCATGGGTTGGATGGCTTGACAGAAACTGGCAAAGCCAGGGGCCACACCAGGTTCCATAGTCTGTTTTGGCTTGGTTTCTACAGTTGGATGTCCTTCCTAACACCAATCATTTTATTGAGTGTACAGGGTGCTTTTTACGTTGCACCATCATCTGTGCTTTTTATGGGGCACCAGCATCAGTGCTTTTTATGTGGCACCAGCACCAGTGCTTTTTATGTGAGACCTAATAGAATGGTTCTTCGAATCTGGGCATTTCTTAGTAATCATTGTAGCAGATGTTTTAATACCAAACACTTTTTCTGATTGTGAAGTAGACCTGAATAGACTCTCAGTTTTTTTTAATATATGTACTTTTATTAATGTCTTCAATCATATTTTTTGATATCTTGTTCAGGCTCCTTAACTTCTATGGAGTTGTAGGAGTGCTATCATGATATACAACATGTCTTGGACATTATTAGATCATTTGGAGCTCATCCCCCCTCCAGGTCTGACCATAATCAATTTCTTCCAGGAAAAGAGAAAGAGACAAATGGGCAGAAAGAGGGGGTAAAAAATCAACCTGAGTGCAGGAGTGGTATTTTATTTTGTCGAAACCAAACTGGTGAAAGGCAAGTTTACTTAGCAATACTTGGAACCCAGCAAGCTGGAATGAATAATGCAGAGTCATTATTCCATCTGTCTGATAGCATAATGACTCTGCTAATTTGTTATCTTAATATATTCAGTATGTCTTGTATTTAATATAGTGATTTGAAGAATATATGCAAGCTGCTGCTTTAATTTTTCACACTTTCCAACTTGAGTATTTGTCGACAATTCTTTCTAATTTTGGCACAAGGCCAGCAATGTTTGAGAGGGGCAGACAAATTGATTAAATCAAACCCAGCACTTGACTGGTACTCTATTTTATTGACCGAGAGACGATGAAAGGCAAAGTTGACTTCGGTGGTATTTGAACTCAGAACCTAAAGTGCTGGAAGAAATGCCACTAAGTATTTTATTCAACATACTAACAATTCTGCTAGTTTTCTGTCTTAATAATAATGGTTTCAAATTCTAACTCAAGGTCAGTAAATTTAGGGGACAGGGATTAGTC
Source organism: Octopus rubescens (assembly GCA_027564515.1). Taxonomy (NCBI): domain Eukaryota; kingdom Metazoa; phylum Mollusca; class Cephalopoda; order Octopoda; family Octopodidae; genus Octopus; species Octopus rubescens. Next base: position 12,994,736 of record JAOPUL010005356.1, read on the forward strand.
AATTACATCAATCCCTGGAAGGATGAAAGGCAAAGTTGGTGTTTGTGAAATTTGAGCTCAGAGTATAAAGAATTGGAAGAAATGCCGCTAAGCAATTTGTCTAATTTGCTAACAATTCTGCCAGCTTGCTGCCTTTGTATATTTACCAACGGAACTCTCTTCAATTATGTTAAAAAGTACTCATTCTTTCTATGTATGTTCAAAAGACTGTAATCAAATTAAGCTTACCTTGTCACCTATAAACAAGAGGAGTAAGAATCAAAGGTCACCATGATTGTACCTTTTTAATCAAGAAACATCAAAGAAAATCTAGTGGATACTTAAAAATTCAACATAAAAAACATAGCATTATTCAGAAGTAATATTCAATTCATTATATTTGTGCTGTATGGTGGACAACTAAGTCATTATATATATCCATGTGGGATTGTAGTATAGTAAGTATTGTTAAGTCCAGTTTCTGATAGCAAAAAGTATAGAGAAACCTGCTTGAAGATCGACTTGATAGATACAAAATAATAGATAGAGATGTAAATAGTCAAGCATAGTAGTCATACTGTTGTTACTATTTCTTTTTTTCTTATGCTTTGTTCAACAGTGTATGACAGTTGTCATTGATCCTGGAGTGGTTAACCAGCCTGGTGTCGGAGCAGCTATTTTCAGTGCCTGCGATGATCTTGGAGTTTCTTATAAAACTGAATCTCAAGTCATGCCTTATGTTGTTTCTTGGAAGCGAACTACTCTGTGTTATGATACCAATGATCAAGAGGTAATATATTTTTGATTATGTCTGGAATTTATAAGCAGAAACTTTTATCTAGATATTCAAACAAATTACATTATCTTAATTTGAAAAATGAAATTATTTTCTTTACTTTACTTACATTATGTAACTGATGATAGCTTAGAAAAAAAATCGATAAGAAGTTTGCTTCCCAACCGCATGGTTCCAGGTTCAGTCCCACTGCATGGCACCTTGGGCAAAGGTCTTCTACTATAGCCTCATGCTGAGCAAAACCTTGTGAGTGGATTTGGTAGATGGAAACTGAAAGAAGCCTGTCGTATATATATGTATATATAGGTGTCTGTGTGTGTCTTTGTGTCTGTGTTTGTCCCCCATCATCGCTTGACAACCGGTGATGGCTTGTTATGTCACCATAACTTAATGGTTCAGCAAAGAGATCGATAGATTAGGTACCAGACTTTTAAAAAATAAGTACTGGGGTCGATTCATTCAACTAAATGTTCTTCAAGGCGGTGCCCCAGCATGGCCACAGTCTAATGACTGAAACAGTTACAAGAATAAAATATATATATATCATCATCATCACCATTTAGCCTCCGTTTTCCATGCTGGCATGGATTGGATGGTTTTGACAGGAGCTGTCAGGAGGATCTCTTAATGCAGCATTCACAGGAGTTGTCAAGAGGATATCTCAAGGCTAATGATGCAGCATTCAGTGTTCTAACACCGCATTCATATTAAGTTGGATATAATGATTTCCCTTTGGCATCAATACTTCTTCTGTCACTAATAATTAGTTATTCAAACATTTTTTAAATTTTTTTTTTCATTAATAAAATCTAATTTCGATAAAAGCTTTAAATATCACTGGTTTGCTTCTGTTGCTTATTTTTTTGTTCTACCAAAGTTTCTTCCTTTTTTTTATTATTTATTTATTTATTTATTTGTAGCCAGTGGTTTTGCAACTTAATACATGGTCCAATTTGATTCTGTTGTTATAGTTACATGAATGAGATTGTGGGTTTGAAGTTATATGTGGAAAACAAAATTAATTAAACAACAAGTGTACAGATATAGATGCACATGCACACATCACATGCATACAAACATGCAAACATTCACAGACACACATAAATATATATATATATATATATATATATATATATATATACAAACACTCACAAATACACAGACAATCGTACACTCACACAAACACACACACACACGTTTCAACATACAAACTCTCAACTAAACACCCAGACATGCAGTTGCATACAGACACACAGACATTAATACACATGCATATACACATATACACATATACACATATACACATATATACAGATACTATCACACAAACAAAAGGCAGCGGAGGACAGGGGCAGGGGGCAGCACATGTCCCAGGACTGGGAGGTATTCAGCCGTGCACAACAGTAATGGCCAGCGACACTCGCTGCAGTAGCCACTCCATCTCGCGGGGCTCATTTCTCTGGCCAGCCACAGCAATCCCTATTTTGCAGAGGAAGTCTGTGGTACAAGGACAAAGAACAGCAGATGTCTCGACGGCTACCGGCACGAATTGATAGCGCCCGACCAAGCTCCTGTACTTGAGAAGACAGTACATTGTGAAGGAGACCTCTTATACCGGTGCTGGCATGGCTGTGTGGTTAGAAGCTTGCTTCAAAACCACATAGTTTTGGGTTCAGTTCCACTGCGTAGCACCTTGGTCAAGTGTCTTCTACTATAGCCCCGGGCACACAAAAAGGCTTGTGAATGGATTTGGTAGACAGAAACTGAAGGAAGCCTATTGTATATGTATGTGTGTGTGTGTGTGTGTGTGTGTGTGTGTTTGTCCTCTACCACAGCGACAACCACTGTTGGTTTGTTTACACCCCTGCAAATTAGCGGTTCGCCAAAAGAGATCAATAGAATAAGTACCAAGCTTAAAAAATAAATAATAGTACATAGAAGCGTGGTTGTGTGGTAAGAAGCTTGCTTCCCAACCACATGGTTCCAGGTTCAGTCCCACTACATGGCACCTTGAGCAAGTGTCTTCTACTATAGCCTCATGCCGAGCAAAACCTTGTGAGTGGATTTGGTAGATGGAAACTGAAAGAAGCCTGTCGTATATATATGTATATATAGGTGTGTGTGTGTGTCTTTGTGTCTGTGTTTGTCCCCCATCATCGCTTGACAACCGGTGAGGGCTTGTTATGTCACCATAACTTAACAGTTCAGCAAAGAGATCGATAGATTAGGTACCAGACTTTTAAAAAATAAGTACTGTGGTCGATTCATTCAACTAAATGTTCTTCAAGGCGGTGCCCCAGCATGGCCGCAGTCTAATGACTGAAA
>JAOPUL010005356.1:13031527-13054054 GCA_027564515.1 Octopus rubescens
CTGTGTGTGTTTGCTTGTGTTTATATATATATATATATATATATATATATATACGATGGGTTTCTTTCAGTTTCTGTCTACCAAATCCACTCAAGGCTTTGGTTGGCTTGAGGCTATAGTAGAAGACACTTACCCAAGAAAAATATTATTAAGAAGTCAGTAAAGAGCTAATAAATAACTTGTGATTAAACTGTGCAAACAGTTACAGAAAGAGTGCAGCTTATCATGTCTTACATATGATGAATGGAGATGATATAGTTCCATTAGAAGTTTCTACAACAATGATCTGAAAACAAAGATTAATCCATTGTTTTCTTTAGATAAAAATGACATGTCTCAACAGATCAGATTAAAGAATAACTTCAATATCTTAGTGCAGCAGTTACGAATAAAAGGGATAATCTAAATAAGAAAGGACTGACCTTGGGGCTTGTCTAGTCTTTGTTACTAGAGAGATTAGATGTAAATTGAAAACAGAAACATGAAAAGTGAGGAGAGGATAAAAATACATTCAATCAAGAAAACAAATGAAAATATATTTTGTGCTTTATCAATCAAAGTAAAAAATATATTCAGGAATAATAATAAAGACCCCATACATTTTAGAAAACATTCAGAAAAACTATTCCTTGATATATGCAATCATTCACAGGCTTTCTCTAAAAGTCTACTTCTCCACCCTCAAAAAAAACACAAAAAAACAACAAAACAAATAAAGGCTGCACCAACCCCTGGCCCTCACACATGCTTTCTTTCTTATGAATTTGTTTTTCTGCACTTACTACTATAGCTGCTACACTTCAGAGCTGGCTGCTTTTATGACATTTCCACTCAGGCTTTCCCAACTCGCTTGTCTCTTACCCTCTCATCTCCATATTGTCTCCATCCCATTTAGTTCCTTTCCAAACATGTCAACCTTCTAAAATTCTCTTTCTGCCCATGTTTTTCCTACAGTTGTTCAAATGGAAAATCAACTATGTCAGTCCCAGGTCAAGGGTACAGCATTCTTCTTCAAGCCTGTTCCATCTGGCATTCTGCTGGTTATGACAAGGGTTCCAGTTTAATGGAATAACCTGATTGTGAAATTAACATAGCTCTGAGGGAGATTCAGCATGATACAGAATGTGACAAGGCTGGCCCTTTGAATTACAGGTATAACTCATTTTTGCTAGCTGAATGGATTGGAGCAACGTGAGATAAAGTGTCTTGCTCAAGGACACAATGCGCTGCTTACGATCATAAGCTGAATACCTCTGACCACTAAGCTACACACCTTCAAGCCAAATCATTAAAAACAAAACAAAACACTGGCCCTGTCTACTGTTTTTTTTTTCTGCTACCATAACGACGACTTTGTTCCCCTGAAACTGCTTGGCCATGCCTACCCAAACCAATTCAAGAGTTTTTGTCTTTTATTACCTAGTGCTTCTTATTCCCCCAAATGCTACACTAATCACTTTGTAAAATCTACTGTACTCAATTTGCAATATTTTTACCAAATTTTCTATTAAACTTTCTCATCTTGTAAGCTATTCATATCAAACAATCTAAAAGAATATACAATATCTCTGGGTATTGCCTCACTTTCTCAGAGAGGAAAAAATCCCGAAAAACAAAAATAAAACAAGCAAAAACTAATGAATTTTAAAAAAGAAACTGAAATTTTTTTTATGCAATTGAGGGTGTTGTTGAGCAATCTATATTATTATTTCCCTAGATGCTATATTAATCACTTTGTATAATCTACTGTACTCAATTTGTAATATTTTTGTCACCAAATTTTACATTTAACTTTTTCATCAATATCAATCTTGTAAGCTATTCATATCAAACACCATCATTTAACGTCCGTTTTCCATGCTGGCATGGGTTGGATGGTTTGACAGGAGCTGGCAAGCTGGAGGGCTGCACCAGGCTCCAATTGCCTATTTAGGCATAGTTTCTATGGCTGGATGTCTTTCCTAACACCAACCACTTTACAGAGTGTACTGGGTACTTTATACATGGCACGAGCAGGAGTGCTTTTTACGTGGCACCAGCATGTAAACACTCTAAAAGAATATACAATATCTCTGGGCATTGCTCTGAGAGGAAAAAAATCTCGTAAAACAAACATAAACTAATGAATTTTAAAAAAGAAATTGAAATTTCTTAGGTAATTGAGGGTGTTGTTGAGTCACAGAAGCTTTAAAAAAAATATTTTTTTCGTTTTTAAGCCCCAGGAAGACAGACACTGTACATTGTCTTTGCAGATCTTTTCAAACTGATGGATGTACTAAATGTTCAGTTTGAGGTTTTGCTGTAGGATAAATGTAAGTAGGAAGAGCATTCCAGTATTGCTATCCTGTAGGGGAAATCTTTAGAACATTGTTTGGGGGTGAGGCACCAGGGATGGTGAGAGGAGAGGGCAATGGGATGTGAGTAGGCTATACAGCTTACTAGTTCAAAGGAACAAAAACTATTGTAGTAGTGGTACAAGAGATAGAGTGAAAGAACTACATATTATTATGATTATAATTGTAGAGGTGGTAATGTTGTTTAGCCTCAGATCACCCCCAATTTAGCAGACCTGTGATCAAAGGCAATGCACCTTTGACCATCCTCATGTTTCATACATCTAAAAACTAGTGTTCTATGTGTCCTTCCTGTTTGGAGGTAATAAATTGTGATTTGAGGTAATTTTGTTGATTTTTTTCAAGCAGGTCAATTTGCTGGATAGAGGCTCCATCACTGATTAACAGTGTTGTTAGTCAATCAGTCAATTAGGTAATTTTAGGGGATCAGCCTAGAATGCTCACCCTAATGTAGGTCACACATGTTCCTTGTAAAGAATTGGTAACTGATCACAGCTGAAGTATTTTCTAGCTCCAATTCCCAAAAGTTCAACAATTCAAATATTAAATTTCAACATTAATTTTTCTATGAGCTAGTATTTGTCATTTCAGTTACATAATGGGTGTGATAGCCAGGTTCTGAATTTGGCATTTTTTGTTATAGGATTAGTCTAGAACAGTGGTTCTCAACCATTTTTAACCTATGGACCCTTGTAGCCATTTGATGTTTAAAAAATCCTATTATATTTTTATAATTATATATCATTAACAATTGTATTAAAATATTGTTAAAATATTTTGTGTATTGTAGAACTATAACCAATTTATTGCACATATATTTTAACAACAAAATCTTATTTGGACTCTCCAAGGACCAGATGGACACCGGTTCAGAACCACTGGTCTAGAATAAGGGCCTGTACCTATGTCTTTTGCAGGCTTTCTAAAACTAGTCAGAAAGAATTTGTTGAGGCGGATTTTCTACGTACGGCCAGATGCCCTACCTGTTGCTAACTCACACTTTTTCCAAGCAAGGTAATTATTTGTCCATGCCCAGAAGGTTGAACACTAAGGACACCACTTGCATGACGGTAACATTCGCTTACAACTATCAAGCGATGTTAGGGCAAGGAGTCAGTAACACACATACATATGATGGGCTTCTTTTAGTTTTTGCCAACCAAATCAACTCACAAAGCTTTGGTCGGCTCGAGAACATAGTAGAAGTCACTTGCCCACGTTGCAACACTGTGGAACTGAACCCGAAACCATTTGGTTGGGAAGCAAACTTCTTACCTCACAGCCATGCCTTCTATATTTTAATCATTTTATAGGCATGATTTGTTTGACTCCAACCCATGCTTGCATGGAAAAACAGACGTTAAATGATGATGATGATGATGATTTTAAGATCAAAAACCACAAACCTGTGACTAAGCATGGAATTAATGAGGAAATATATCTTCTCGCCATCACTATAGACAATGCTTGTCATGTTTCTTCTCTGGGGTCTAATAATTTATATCTTTATGAATTCCTTTGGAAAAGCTTCATTGCTTTAGATAGAATCTATCTTATTATAAGCGTTTCATATTTTTTTCACACTATAAAATCGATTAGTAAAATAAAAAAGTAACTATTTAGTAAAACAGAAACTATTTATAATATTTTTCTGTAATAAAATAGTTAGAAATGAGCATAGTAAAACAATATTTATATAAAAAAATTTTTTTTTTTTAAAATGCCTTTAATCATAGGTCAGTGTGTATAGGGTTAAAGCCGTGAGGTTGGTGCTGGAGAACGTGTCGCAGCACGTTGCGTCCCAGATTAAGGATCTGTCTCCTTCGAATGGGAAGAGGGTTATCCTGTCGGGGCGCTTACCGTCCATGTGATCGAGACCTGCAAGCTCAAGTTGGGACGGGAAGCTGGCCACGTCAAGGTCACTTCTGATAATGTCATTCAGGGAGGCATGTCGGGGGAATTGGCCTGTGCTAAGGCTGCAGGCCAAATACGTCCACTACCATTCTGCAGTGACATTTGTGCAGCTCGCACACAGGAGACTGAGATGTTGGGCCACCCCAATGTGGGTGCACGCTTATTGGACTGCGAGGTGATGCTGGTTGAGCGATGCCTCTAACCGCTTGAGGGTGGACTTACATAGGATGTCATCCCAGTTACGTTGGATCTTCGTGATCTGAGGGACCGCTAGCCCATCAGTGGCAAGGCCTGGTTCAGGTAACTGGTCGACATCCGTCTTGGCTAACCTGTGGAGTATATTGCCAAGGAGGTTGTGACTGGAGGAAACTGAGGAGAGGTAGGCTGGCAAGGCCAGGTCTATCGAAGAATCTGGTGAGCAGTATGGCCTGCAGCCAACCAGCGCTGTCGAAACTGACATTGCAAATAAGTTCGGCACAGTGCTGGAATGTCGCAGTCAAAGTCACTGAGACGGTTGGTGTATGGGTGACATGGTGCACAGCACAGCGAGAAAAGGAGCCTGGGCAGGGCAAAGCAATTCCTCAAGAGGAAGAGCACCTGGTGCATGTCAATGAGGTGCAGTCTCTCAGTCATTCTGGACAGGTCCTTGAGCTTAACCTCCAGGCACTCCAGCATGGCTTTCAGGAAGATTGGGGAGCCGGGGATGTGGACAGTGTCCCTGGGAAGCTTTAGAGATGGGACGACCTGCAGGCGGTCTCTGACAATGGTCTTAGCTGGACCACCAGGGTCGTGTTGTCCAGGTACCAGACATTAAAGGGCGAGTGAACCGATCAAGCAACTTCATCGACCGCAAGTGTGAAAAAGAGAGTACCAAGAGGGCCGCCTTGCTGGACACCTGGAGGAGGCGGCGTATGTAATAATTTCCTTGTAAATAACAGAATACCTAGTTGCCTTAAGAAGACAAGACCAATCTATAGATATCATTGTTAATGTAAAGTGAGAAATAGAAAACTACTTTGAGAATATTATAAAGATTCAATTAAAATAACTGTGGGTTCGGGCTGTTTCTTTTTTCATCGATTTATCGACATCAATTTATATAGGCTCGTTATATTGTATTAACTATTGATATTTCTGCAAGGATATGTGGCTAGATATAAAGCAGTAATATGAAATTCTGTTGTCATTAACACCATCTAATTATCCATATTTATTGTAATGCCATAATGTAGAGAAATGCTTTTCACATCTATATATATATATATACATTAAAACGATATATATTAAAAATAAAACGCTAAAATACGTATTCCCCACCCAACCTCAAAACAAGTTAGAATGGCAATACTGAAAACGATGAAAAGGTATATATATTTAAAACGATTCAACGAAATTTCTTCCCGCAAATGGTGTAAGATAGGGCGATTTTATTCCCTAAGCTATTCACAGGCTACTTGGAAAAAGTATTTTAAAAACTGCATTGGAAACTGAGAAATCAAAATCGACATTGAATTTCTCACACATCTTCGATTCACAGACGACATGATTCCTGCATCAGGAGATTCGACGGTTACGGGCTCCATGCAAATGCTTTATTACCAGAGGACAATGTTGCCTTCGTTATGTATGCTGGGGTGCTCAAAGTTGATTTAATACGTGGGACATTTCCAAGATCCAATATACTTTAAGTTAAACAAATTGCAATAATTAAATTGAATGGCAACAGCAAATGGGCAAACGATTTTTTGTCGGATGCTAATGAATAAATTCTCCATTTAATTTCTTTATTTCGATGTTAACCTTGTTATACAATAATTGAGATTAACCATTATTTTTCTCATAAATTAGGTCTGTTGAATGAACCAGATTATTACTGGTATATTTATCAAAAAATACCATAATGTTAACCATCGCCATTGAATAAAATCGAGATTTTCTTTCATTTACAAAAGGAAACAGTAGGAAAATGTGGCGGAAGGTAAAGCATGCGCGCGCGAAAGAGGGACCCCATTAAAGTTTTAGAGACACCTCAAAAGACCCATGGCATTACTGTCGGGTGGAGATCAAGGCTGAGGTGATAGAACAACCAAGCACTATCCAGAGCACCACCTAATAATATTGCATATAGTTTCTACTTTAAACAACATTAAAGTACAAGTAACATATTTCATTTATATAGTCACATTTTCAACGCTGGACCACAGAAACAAATTCATATATTAATTTGTGCATTACAGATGCTGAAGTAACAATGTTCACGTAATTATTGTACAATGCCATTTAAGGTTTGGTTCACCCTTTCAAATTCGCCACATAATTTACCGCGTCTAGGCGGTCATCTTCCAGAGCTAAGCTTCTAAATGTTTCAAACACGTCATCTAGCAAGTAATTATTAAAATTTAGGTAAAATAATTAAAGTGAAAATCTTGCATACATTTCGATTATTCCCTGTAATAGCTGATACACAAGTCATTCAATACGCAGTTGGATTCATAAAAATATAGTTCTATAAAATAGCTTGGTCCCCTTTATTGCATATTCTACGGCCCTGCATTTGCTTAATTCGGCAGAAAACAAAAGAGTAAGGCGAAGAATGAACATGAAAAAAAAAAAAAAACCCCTAACAAGCTGGTAGATAGATGAAGTTCCGGATATAAAAGTTGAAGAAACATCCCTTCAAGTAGTAAAGCAGTTACACCTACATTGGGTAACTTAATAACAACACAACCAGGGAAATAGAGAAATAAAACAGTCTCCGAGAAGTTCCATTTTTAAAATCAAAATGTTCCCAAGCTTTAAAAGATTAGTTTACCCAAGTGATGTCCAATAATTTCTACCTAATAATACAGAAACATGGAACCTGACAAAAGACTTAACAAGCAAGCTAAGGACACTTCAGTCATCATGTACACAAACACATTAAGCTTGGAATAATATGGAGAGGCTATAAATCAGCGAAATGGAGCCTCCCCCTAAAAAAAAAACAACAAAACTAATTGACATCGTGGAATTCATAAAATCGTTAAAATAGAGTTGGTGTGGACAAGTCCAGATGATGAATGACGATAAATGGACAGAGAAGCTGACAAACTGGATTCGGAGAGAGCGAAAGAAATGGGAAACGATAACGAATATGATGATTTGACAATATTGCAGATTGATCACCCAAAACCGAAAATAATAAGAAAGTTAAGAGGAAGGCCTTCACTTAGCAAGTGGCTGATTCGATTGATATAAAAATATATATTTAAAACGAAACACACACATGAAAATATAACGAAAAATTTATTACGGGTAATTTCCCTGATCATAAAGAAAATAAGTCATCAATAAAGTGTCCTTCAACCCTCAAAGGCCACATAAATTCTGCCAAATACATTAACAACATGTTGGTAATCATTCTGTAATGGCTCCGCATCTTATCTTCGTTATTCGTCGCATACTTTCCATGTGATTTCTAATTATTCCCCTCACTGGGTCAACAAAATGCAATTAAACATTGCTGTATGATGCTCAATTATGAGAGTATACAGTCGCTATGTGGTAAGAAGCTTGCTTTCCAACAACATGGTTCAGGGTTCGGTTTGCGTGGCTTCTACTATAGCCTCGGGCTGACCAAAGTCTTCTGAGTGGATTTGATAGATAGAAACTGAAAGAAGCCCGTCGCATATATACATGTGTCCTCCCCCACCGCTTGACAACCAGTATTGGCGTGTTTACGTCACCGTAACTTACCGGCTCGGCAAAAGACACCGATAGAATAAGCACCAAACTTTACAAAAGTACTGGGGTAGATTCATTCGACTAAAAGCATGAAACAAGTAAAAGATAAAATAAAACAAAGATACTGCATCCCTTGGTGGTGCTTGTTAATAAAAGACTCAACTTCTATCATCCCAAACTCCGACTTCTCTCGTACCACATGACCAAAGTGATACCTTTTGCAAAAGACATTCTCAGTTATCTCAACAATGACTCCCGATGCATCAAGTTGCGTATTGAGATTCGAAGGATCCAGTATGCGGTAATTTCACAAAGGTGCCCACTTCCAGTCCGCCACTGCCTTCTGGAGTCAGTTCACACTGATTCATCGGAAACTGGTGAGTGGCTGCATCCTTTCCCAGGAGTAAAATAAGTCTAGTACTTGCTGAAATTTGAGTTAAGGATTTAGATAAAAAAGTTCTCTCTCTAAGCCTCAACTCTTTCCCAATAACAGGAGCTGGTAGATCGGTGCAGAAGCCGAGGCTGGCGAGCGCACTGCGAGCCAACTGAAGTGGGTTGTTTAAGGTTCGTAGGGCGTTCACTTTGCAAAGCTCTGACTGGGCATGGAATCAGTAAAGTGTATGAGTGGGGGCAATAAGTTAGCTGAGGCTGGCGAGCGCACTGCGAGCCAACTGAAGTGGGTTGTTTAAGGTTCGTAGGTGTATGAGTGGAGGCAATAAGTTCCATCACTGAAGTTATAGAGAAAACCACTAGGGTAGCTTTGGACAAAGAGAGCGGCGTGTTAGTTGTTGCTGCAATGGATACAAGCTGGGCCTTGATCTATCCCGGCTGAGTCAACTAGGTTCAATGTGGAAAGCCTCGAAACATCCTACGACAAAGGAACATCATTGATAGTGTGTCCCAGAGCACCCGAGAGATGTATCTCGCAACATACAAATTTGCATGGACACCTTTAACTTCGTCTGTAATTTCATGCACAGTAAAGAATTACAATTATTATTCTTGAGACTGCAGGATATGGCTCTTCTCACTCACAAACCTGAATCATCGACTGAGTTACTTGATGAGCTTCCACGTGGTCGGTCGTTCGCTAGAAACAGCAGTCAAATCTTCTCCCTAACAAGCCTCTATTGACGATTTTAAAGGAAATATGGAAATAATGATTCTAGTATAGGAGCAAAAAAATGAATAAACAGTTCTTACCTGCTATAGCATCTGAATCAATTTTGTCAGTGCATGCGTTAAATAATAGGCGGTACTGTTGGGTGCGCGAAAATGTTTTTAAATAACAGACACACGCATACATAATTTTCATGTATGCTTGGAAAATAGGGCGGAGGTATTTTCACTTTCACTATGGTGGTTGGGAAGAAAATTGAATAAGTCCCGGGAGTTGATTGAATTAAAACAGAGATAAAAACAAAATCAGTGATGCAAAATTTCGTTTTTTTAAATTTTCAGTGCTGTGTTTTATTAGAACACCTCCCCCAATAAATAAATAAATAAATAAATAAACAAATAAATAAAAAGCTTATTATATGTAAATTACAATGATAGAAACTACAAACTATTGATTGAAGTTTAGATGTTGGCGGCTCGAATGAAACGAATGATGTTTCATACAAAAACATTTGATTTTAGTAATTTTATGAGATGTCACAGCTGTACTTTTTGTTTGTTTGATGTTAATAATAGAGCAATACGGAAGTGTCCGTATGTGTGTGTGTGCATACATATGCACACTGACCTAGGGAATATCCCTTCCCCGACTTTGTTTCCGAAATAACTTAGGTAAAAGTACGAAATTTCCCAGAGATACATTTTAGATAGTATAGATTATGTTGGAAAAAGTTGTGGAAAGAAGAAAAAAATTGTTTTGGAGGAGCTTTGGATAATCCCTCCTTCATCCACACTTTCTTTCCTCAATTTTATACAGACAACCAGCGTTGCTTTGATTGTCCCCGTAAATGAGAGGTTCGGCAACCGTGTCCGATAGAATAAGTACCAGACTTAAACGTAAGCTACTGGGGTTGATTTATTCGACTAAACCAGGCATGGGTCACCTTTTTCGAAAAGCGAGCCGCATGAGATATGGTTCATCATCAGACAGGCTGCAGGTTGTCCATAACTGGACTAAAACCCTCCAAGGCAGTCCCAATGCATGGCCACAGTCCAATGACTGAAACAAGTAAATGAGATACATATACATATACTGCGCGCGAGTGTGCATAAAAAATATACAGAAACGCAAAGAGCGTTGATGAAATTTTTGGTCAATAAAAATAAAAAAACCAACAACAACAACAAAAAATGAGCGTTGATAATGATAAATAGAATGACAAATATTAACTTACTTACATGTTTCCTTGCAATTCTTTGAGTCATCATTGTCATTTGTATTATTTGGTTGGTTATCTTGCACGTTAACCTTTCCCTGTGTTTCATGATCATTACTGGAATCCGTTTTAATATTCTTATTTTCCGTATTCGCTGCTGTAGTAGGGTTGTTTCTTTTCCTGGTCTTCCTGTTACCCAAAAACCATATTCTCTTAATATTTCGAATAGTGTACATAGCAGATATTACCATAATGACTATCGTAGCTAATATTGACAAACAGATTATGTAAATATTTCCGTATGGACCGTTTTCAGCCTCACTAACTCCGCTTTTAGATTCCATTTATTTCTTGAATTGCAATAATTTGCAAAAAATAAAATGTAAATAAAAATCTTCTTCTCTCAGTCTGACCACAATTCAACCAGAACCAACAGTAAAATTTGTTTACTGCATGTTACAACAAAAACACGAATTGTGAACAACTAACTATAAGATGGAACGAACCAAAATCCAGTATTATTCAGGAGCAGGGCACTGTTTTTCTTAATTATTCAGCTTGCAGTAGGATGTCTAGTAATTCTGGTGAGATATTTGTAATATTACTAATTTAAGCTCGATCTCTGAACGTTAATTTGTTATTTTATATTTTAATTTTTTTTCTATAAAATTAATCGTTAAACAAAATGTAAAAAAGCAACTTACCATAAATTGCTTGCTACAATTGATTGTATATTATACAAGTGCGTATAAAGCCTATAAGAATAGCGATATTTCGAGGGAATTAAAGGAACTGATTTTTCGTATGTATGTACATATGTGGCTAAGGGGACAGTTAAGCAAAATAATTTCGCATCCCCATGCAACTGTTCATTTATATTTTGTGTGTAATTGGTATCGTACAAAAGGTTCACGAAATTCTCATCGGATATTACTGAAAGTTTACACCCACTAGTTTCGTTCACAAACCAGTTGATTTTTAATAAATATTTTTGAAATGTTTTGATTAGTTAATCGTTAATATTAGGATATGTAACAAATTTCTGCTTTAACTGGATGGTTAAAAATAACATCATTGGCAGCATATAGTGTCTCCGTTCCACCTATCTATTACGAACCATCGAAGGGGTCTCTACGTGTTCGCTCAACCTACCATAAATAGTAGCCAAATCTCACTCGGATTAAACCCTGTTGTCTAAGATAGGTCAATGATAATGTAGACCTACGTGCCCCTAAAAAAACGGGACGGTCGCAGCTGGAATGTTTTTGATCAATTTGCTAAATGTTATGGTTTCCACAATCTACTTAGTTGAAGTTAGAGACATGTTAGTAAGAAAATGCCGCTTTCAGTTTCATACATACGCACTAGTTAAAATAATATTATTTTGCTTTGTTTTAAATTAAAGGCGAATTCTGAGATTGAACTTTTTATTTTGATTTACGGTGGCCTTTTTTTAATCATTTAGTTCTTGCTTACAGATATATTTCCTCAAATCACACCGTACGTTTTTTCCCCCTAAAAGAAGGACGCATTTAGATATACCAATGACAGGATGGACATGACTGGAAATTGTTAGATAGTAAATGTGTTGAATCAGTTCTGTCCAGGACGAAGCAGCAATATATAAAATTTAGAAGGCAATGAGCACTAAAGGAAGACAACATGGGAAGGACAAAGTTGGTTTCTTATATTTATTCTCAGTTATTAAGAAAAATTATCCTCTTTAATGCTCCTTCCATTAAATATGTCGGCGCTATATCATCAGGGTTTTTTTTGTATATTTTACATTTATTTACATTTTTATGTGAAATACAAATGCATTAAATTATTTATTTTCATTGACCGATTACTTTATTTGCGATCACACGTTTTCAGTACAAGGGAGATAATCCTCAAGAAACCGAACGACTTGGATATTTCTGTTACTGAATACACGTGGATGTAAAAAGGCGGCATTGTCACTTGATTCTCCAGAGTTGAACTAAGCTATTTCATCTCTTACTCTAACACTTTTAACACTATATTATATCCGTTTGCTGTAGTCGAAGCTATATTACGTTAGGGCGACCAAAACCCCTTCGTATACTATATGATTCCCACTCGTGTCTCAACATTTTCTATTAGCCTCATCGTCCCCTACTCGAAATCTTCAATCCCCTTTTTCCAACTTCCACGTTTTAGCCGACTGCGAAGCAGCAGCTCCAACTTTCACTCAGATTCCAAGAAGATGCAATATTTCTTCGATTGGTTGTGTTGTGTAGCTCTTCAACAAACAAGAACTATCAACTGCACCGCAGCACACCTCCCTATTTGACCTTTCACCTAGCCATCCTTCCATTAAAATGTATCCTCTTTAACTTCCGGCTTATAGTCTCCGACTGGTAACCTTCATAGTATTTCCCGCACCGTCTTTTCTCTCGTTTACACTCGAACTTTTACCATCTTGGGGTACCGTCTTGAAGGGTTCAGTTAATCAAATTGACCTCAGTGCTGTAAGTCTGGTATTTATTCCATCGTCTACCTTTTGCCGAATTTACGGGGACGTAAATTAACCAATACCGGCTATCAGGCAGTGAGAGACAAATGCGAATATGTGTTTGTGTGTACTTTGTCTTGACATCACATGATGATTGTAAATGAATATCTTCGTCATACTGGCGTCATTTACAAATATTGTAGTTTCAGATTGTGGTTTGTGGTCATGCAGGGACACTGCGATCAATGCGACTACAGTCTTCTTTCTGTAGTTGGTTTTTGGTGAATGGTGGAGTTTAATACAGCTGTCATCATATGTACTTTTTCACTTTAATGTAGGTTCATCTGTGTGTGTAATCTTAGACAAACAAATAGGACAGGGTAAAAGCTCAAGTATGTCAAATGAAAAATATATGCTAAAAACAAAACAAAAATCAAAATTTTTGCACTGGTTTGGTCATGTGATGCGGATGGAGGCCAATAGCTCCATAAAGAAGTGGCGTTCACTCAAAGTGGATGGAGCTCGTGGAAGAGGGAGACCCAGGAAGACATGGGACAAAGTACTGAAGGACGACCTCAGAACGCTGAACCTTTCAGACGACCCGAGATACCTGGCGCCTTGCTGTACTCAAGATGACCCATCATCTACTGTAGAAGTGTTAAGGCCACATCCCCTGGTGAAGAGTCCTGGGCTGGTCCCACATAAAAAGCACTTGTGCCGGTGCCACGTGAAAGGCACTTGTGTCAAGAGTCCTGTGCCTGTGCCACATAAAAAGCACTCCTGACGGTGCCATGTAAAAAGCACTCTCCCTGAGAGTCCTGTGCCGGTGTCACATAAAAAACACTCGTGCGTGATGGCCAACGTAAAAGTACCCAGCACACACTGTAAAGTGGTTGGCATCAGGAAGGGCATCCAGCCATAGAAACCAAGCCAAATCAGACTGGAACCTGATGCAGCTCTCCGGCTTGGCAGCTCCAGTCAAACTGTCCGACCTATGCCAGCATAGAAAACGGACATTAAAGGATGATGATGATGATGATGAAGTTCCTTATTAGGAAAAAAAATAATGAAAATGTAAATTGATTAAATAATTATATAGGTTGTGTGGTTAAGAAGTTTGCTTCCCAACCACATGGTTTCAGATTCAGTCCCATTGCATGGCATCTTGGATAAATGCCCTACTACTATTGCCCTTGGCTGACCTGGCAAAAAAACTGAAAGAAGCATGTCAATATATCTATATTGGATTGGACTGGACTGGACTGGACTGCCTATGTTCAGTCCTCTGCAGGACGAAGGCCTCGAAATGTTCTCTCCACCAACCATGGTCCAATTTGGAGGCCATGAATTTGAGCTTGAGATCATACTGGTTTGATGAGCCTACTCTGCCACTCTGGCATGACATGGATTGGCAGAGGGATGCAGTTTTTTTTTTACTTATACTCATACCCAGAAGTAGTTAAGTCAATTACATTGATCCCAGTGCTCAACTGACACCTATTTTATCGACCCCGAAAGGATGAAAGGCTAAGTCGACCTCAGTGAAATATATATATATATATAAAGAAATAAATACATACACATATATATATATATATTGTATATATGTATATATATATTGTATATATGTATATATATATTGTATATATATCTTTTATCTTTTATCTTTTACTTGTTTCAGTCATCAGACTGCGGCCATGCTGGGGCACCGCCTTCAATTTTTAGTCGAATGAATCGACCCCAGTACTTATTTTTCAAGCCTGGTACTTATTCTATCGATCTCTTTAAAAAGAGATAGAGATAGTAGAGTGTAATCTGAGAGTGATTTTGCTTCCTTTTCAAACAAGTCAAACGACCTCGTTGGTTCGAATGAAATATTTGGAGTGAATGTTGATTTAGTAAAGTCAAATCTTGAAAAATAGTCGCAAACTATAAATTCGTATGTCATTAGGAAAAATTAATTCTAATACCATTTCACTGTTTTGTTAAGTTTTCCGCCGCCCTTGATTAATTTCCTCCAGTCATCCTCGGATTTTGGTTTCTTTTCTTGAAAATAGTTTGTTAATGATGTTGAGCCCTGATCAAAGGTGTTCAACCACGAATCATTCCATCTTTTTTTTAAGCAATAGTGTATCTCGGCCCACATTATCCAATGTCTCTCTTTTTATTTTTGAAACGGTAGGGTGTGATCTGAATGAAATTTTGCTGCTATTTTCAGCATGTCAAGTAATCATATACAAGTTCTCCCGTTGGTTCGAAGTTTATTTTGTATCCGATACATGTATGCGATATGTTGGTTGTTCTGACAAAGTGGACCAAATTTCAATGGGATAAAAAACTGAATGTGTCACCGGTTCTATTAATAAAGCAGTTAATCATTGCTGTTTGTTGACTGGTCTATTTTATTAGTCCTGCTAGCAACTGGACGTTGTTACGTCCACGACAAAATGCCTCTGTCTCTGCTCACACATTTAGTTTTTTATTTTTACACTATAATTGCTTTCTTTGTTAGTTTTATTACATTTGACATTCATTCAGTTGTATATTTTGGAATGAGTTGATAGGAGAGGATAAAGTTTTTCTATTTTTTTTATCTCTGCGTGTAGGCCATCGTGTAAGGGTTAACTTAAATACCTTTTCTCCTCCCATGATTGATATGCCAAGTGCCGGGTCAATGTAGTTGACTAACCCCTCTTAAAAATGTGGCCTGTGTAGAAGACATTATCGTTCTGGCTGTTGCAGTAGTATCTCATGTCGGACATACAGTACGATCATTACATTGTTTGCATAGTATAAACGAAAATTAAGACTGTGCCATAAGTTCGTTTTCTGTCTTTTGTTTTGATAACTTGGCTGACTATTTCACAGTTTGCTTGCAAAACTCAATCGAAACCATATCCTCTATGCAGACATTCCGGCCTCATGCAGTTAGGTTAATTTTATAAAATCGCTATTATTGATATTGTTATTCTCTTTAGTATATTCTTCAAATGAAGAATATGTTTGTTGTATTAAATTTTTGATGTTCACATGGAAACGTTCCTAAAATTCCTGTGTAAATTTACTCTCCTTCTTGTTCGAACCATGCGATCGCTCGACATGCTAGAAAGAACCAAATTTCCCTAAAATCACAAAAGAAAGGAAACATTAGATAATATATTGGAGTAAACTCAAAAGATGGAAATATCAAAGCTAGAACAGCATTTTTCCTTGATTGTTCAATCAAGACTGAGTTGGAGCTAAACGATTAAAGTAGCTGTTATCTTGTGATTTAGCATATGTCTTCAAAGAAGCCAAACACTTGTTTGACGCTATTTATCTTTCACTTACCCCTCATTAAGACATAACCGATATGCAAGTCACATAGTGCCAATGCTCTATAGTTTTAATTATATTATATACACATGGACTGCCTTCGCTGAAGTAGAGTTTGTCTTTTGCCCATTAGGGGTCGATGAAATAGGTACTGAAGTCAATTTAAGCGACTGTTCACACCCACCAAATGTGTGATTTTGTGTGCTTATGTTAAAAATTATTTTATGTGTTGTCCTTGTGCGCTGCTTTCGTTTTTTAGAGATGCTTATTTTCAATTCGAGAATTTAAATTAATTAAAAGGATCTCTGTTACTTAAAATCAAATAGTTAGTTAAAAGTGTGTGTGGGTGGGGGAGCCTAAGGAACACCACACGTGTGTGTGTGTGTGTGTAGATCCATTTTGATGCCAAATGAACAAGCAGGAAAACATTTCTCTATAATACTCTCCAGGTTGTATTTATTGTTCTCAATGCGTTTTTCTTTCTTTGTGTATTCGAATAGTTTTATAAGAGAATGTTCTCTTTGTCTGTTTTATATAGCTTTATTGAGTATTTAAAAGAAAATTCATTCAGTATGCAATAAAGAACTATAATCTGTTATTTTTATATGTGTATCAAGTCTGGGTTGATTATTTCTGTGGTACGTACCTGCTACTATTATAGATATCTGTTTATAAACGATGAAGCTTGCGGCTATATATTTATTCGCGTTCCGGGTGTTTATAATTCTTGTGTCTAGTTAAAAGTTCGGTTCGGCCAGATTTATTGGCAGTCGGATACTTTTCACATATAACCGCCCACTTAATCTTCCAGTATACAGTTGTCTTTTTTTCCTATGTATTTCAGTTCTGCTCACGCAAAGCCCTTTTCTTTGATTTTTATATGGTGTATGCAACTTACTCTCCTCGTTTTCTTGTTCTTTCTCTTTCGTTCTTGCTTTGTTTAGCTTCAGGTCTTGAGATCATCCAAAGACAGGATTATGACGAGTCTTTCAACAGGAATTGTTGATAATTATTGGAAAAAGATTTGTAACATCTAAGTTTCTAATATATTGCTTTGTTCTCACTTTTCTGTGATTTTTGAGAGAAGTTGTAATTTAATGTAGTCTTGCTCAGTTGTATTTAATTGCTATTACTGAAGTTTGCTGCTCTGTATCACAGCCAACATAAATCATCGCCTTTACCTTCTCTTGGAGTTATTAAGTCCAACATTTATTTTAAAATTACTTAAATCATTATGATGGACATCGTTTTTTGCCAAAGAACATGAGAAAGGTGATATAAAAATATAGTTCAGTCATTATATTTTAAGTTCTTTATATCTATTAAAATAGTAGTCGTTTGCATAAAATAGAAATATTTTTCCAATGTATAATTGTTGGAATTTGATAAATGCAATAGCTTTTAATCAAATAAATATATAAAATTTGAAGTTTATTTTACAATGGCAATTTAGTTTAAGTCTTACATTTACATTCGTATGGCTTAAATATATATATTGTATCGAAATAGATAACGATGCTTTTCAATATTAAGTACAGGGAGGATTCATATATTATTGGAGAAAAGCATTTCTATCCCGGAGAAGATGAATAAGTGAACTTGTTTATAACTAGAGGGTTATCATTTTATTGGCCAACATATTTTGTCTTTGTCCAATGCCAAGATCAGCATGTATTATAATGTACGGTCGGGTAATCTGCACTATT
Organism: Octopus rubescens; assembly: GCA_027564515.1. Taxonomy (NCBI): domain Eukaryota; kingdom Metazoa; phylum Mollusca; class Cephalopoda; order Octopoda; family Octopodidae; genus Octopus; species Octopus rubescens. Next base: position 13,049,352 of record JAOPUL010005356.1, read on the forward strand.
GAATAATAAATAATTACTCCAGTGCCTTCTATGCGCTCCGTTGCACCACGTTTAAGCCGTGACCTGTGCACTGGCCTGAACTATTCTAGTTGTTGTTAAAACACATTCTCTCTACTTCTCCTTCCATGGTACTACTTTCTATCTAGCTGCTCTGCCATTTACTTAACATGCCATTACTTTACCTTGCTCTATCATTTCACCATTTCCATAGCTTTTAGAATGTTTGGTATTTCATTACTTACATCTCGTGGCTTTCTAAGAAAGCATGTCCCTTTAAAGTGGACGCTACAGAAATGTTTATCTTCTTATATACATTGTAATGCCGTTATATCTTCTATTAATTAGTTTATAAATCGCACCTTTTAATAGGAAATGCTAGTTATTTGTAGCTAATATCATTTATGAAGGATAGGGATTAAGACATTCTGCTATTCAATAAGTTTAAGAAATAAATAGCACCGCTAATCTTAAATACACGTTGTCTATATGCTCAGTTCCCGTTTCTCAACCATGCAAGGATAGAAGGGGAGTCTCGTAACTTCATTTTTGTTTCGCAATCTTCGTTTAACATTCTGATAAGTCTTTATCCCTAAAATTTCTGGTCTTATTAGCAAAATCGATAGAGGGTCAGATAAAATCCCTTGCAGTTTTTCTTTCCAACTCTTTACAATCAGAATTCAAATCCCGCCAAGGTCAACTTTGCTTTTCATCCCTCCGGGGTCGATACAGTAAAGTACCAAGCAATCTGTTGATCTCCTTTTCAGAATTGCTGGCTTTGTGCCTAAATCAGAAACCATTAGTATAAGGGTGGCAAGCTGGCAGAATCATTTGAGTACCAAAAAATTGCTTTGCAGTACATGTTGTAGCTCTTTACATTCTGAGTTCAAATCCCATTGAAGCCAACTTTGCCTTTTATCCCTCCAAGATTAATAAAATATAGTACCAGTCAATGTAATCGACTAACCCTCTCCCCTCAAAATCCTGGCCTTGTGCCTAAATCAGAAACCATTATTATTATCATCTCTGCCTTTCATCCTCTCAGGGTCGACAAAATAAAGTACCACCTTAATACCAATTGATGTAATCAATTAATACTCCCAAATCTTCTGGCCTTGTTTATGTTAGAAACAATATTATTATTATTGTAATAAACAAGCAGAAGGTTGTGAACTGGCAAAATCATTAGCTCACCAGACAAAATGCTTTCTTGTATGGTGGCATTTCTTGTGGTTTTACATTCTGAGTTCAAAATCTTTACCTTTCATTCTTTAGCGGTCAATGAAATATGTACCAGTTGAGTACTGGGGTCTATGTTATCAACTAGCTCTCCTCGCCCTAAATTGTTGACCTTCTACCAAAAATTAGAAAGAATTATTATAAACGAGGAGGAATAAGTTAAATAGATATTAAATATATTTCAATGTTTCTTACATCTTATTTTGTCTCTGAATTCAAGAATATTTTGGTCTGTCTGTTGGGTGTTTTTTTGTCTTACATGTAGCAAATTAGTTTTGCTATTGCTGTTGAAGTTTAAATAATAGCAATTCTGTCCATTCTGTTAGAACAAAGAAATGTTTTGTTGAATTTTAATATTCTTTAAGCTAGATTAAATCACCATTGGTTTTTTTTTTTTGGTTTTTCCTTTTGCAAAAACAGTTATCTCAGACAAGATTAACTGAAAGAAGAATTTCTTTTGTTTTATAAGTTATATAAAAATAAAAAAATAATGGTTTATTTTGATGACAAATCTGAAATGTTCTTCGTATCTTTAGCTCAGGATATTTCAAAATTTTTTCTACTTCGTTCTTGAACACATTGTGATTATGTAGGTTGATAACATTATCCCAACTACAAATATTGGTTTGCAGATTAAGCTTCCAGATGCTGCTGATTAAACTTTAAAATGAAGCCAGGTGGTATTTATTATTTCAATACAAAAAGTGTTTCGGCTAGAACAAGCAATGTTATTTGCCTCATATCATAGTACTGTTGCATTATCATTAGACTGTCAATAATAAAGAAAAAGAAAAAACCCTTCATTTTAAATATTCACCATTTCCTATAGCTATTATTTCAGAGTTGTTGAAACTCTGAAAAGCTAAACCAGGCCTGTTACCTTGTGTGTTATTTATTATTTAGCAGCTGGTGATCTGCAAAAGTGTTGAGCCAGGTTTAATTATTCACAATATATAGGTATGATTCACTGTTCTCTGTCAATGAAATAGTATTTGTTATATGCTGGGTTCAATTTAACAAAACTGTATCCCCCCTCCGATGCAAAAATTAACCTTATAAGAAGAGAAATGTATATATCAATAGCTGGCTTGGAGTAGTGCAAGGGTTACATGAGTGATATACTAGATGCTAACTTGAGCCAGTGAGGTAACCTCTACATGGTTAACTTTAACCACTAGAAATAACAGGTGAATTTCCCTAAATCACACACACACTACTCTCTTAAAAAAAAAACTGGCAGACTTATTTGACATTCTAGGTATGCAAAATGAGGTGCATTTGATTATGGGTTCACTCATCAGAACTGACATGGTGCCAAATAACAATAACCAGTTCTTGTTTATAAATTATGTTGTTGCAGTCATCATCATTTAGCATCTGTTTTCCATGCTGGCATGGGTTGTGACTGGAGACTGGCAAGCCGGGGAGCTGCACCAGACTCCAGTCTGTTTTGGCAGGGTTTCTACAGCCAGATGCCCTTCCTAACACCAACCACTCCAGAAAGTGTACCAGGTGCCTTTAATGTGTCACCAGCATGAGTGTTTTAACGTGTCACTGACACAAGTCAAATATTATAATTCTTTTTGTAAAATTCCATGTTCAGAGAACAATTTTTTATTATCTAACATATTTGGAGTTTATACTATTATTTTTTTTTTTTTTTGTGTTCACCACAGATGTTTACACAAACAAGTTTAGTTATACTCTGGCTGGGAATTCTGATTTACCCTTTCTGGTTAGTCATTGGATCCCAGTACTTATTTTATTGAATGGCTTTTGTAACTTGACCACCCGTATACCTCCTTTATAGCAAGACACCTGGGCTTGGCCAGCTAACACGTTTTAGCCTCTCAACACCTGGCACAGAACCATCATCTCCCCATCTCAAATACCCTTCCCCCTCCTCGAGGGGCTTTTTCTTTTTTCCTTCTTCCCATTCTTTTCTTGTCTTGCAAGTTACTTTGCAACTTCACTTGTGCTGGTGGCATGAGAAAGAAAACCCAGTACACTTGGTAAAGTTGTTGCTATTAGGAAGGATATTCAGCTGTAGAAACCATTGCCAGATCCTGTCAAATTAGCCAATCCATCCATGCCAGCATGGAAAACATATGTTATACGATAGCGACGATGATGATGTACACAAAAACACAGATAAACACATATATATTCAATACCAAATTTAACTATTGTTCATCCTGAGGCTATGGTAGAAGACACTTGGTCAAAGTGTTACAGAGTGGGATTGAACATGGAACCATGTCGTGGTGAAGTGGACTTCTTAACCACGCAGCCATGCCTACACCCATGCCTGGATTTTAAAAAAAAATTAAAATACATAATACATCTTCAGAACTTGTTACTGTTTATTTTATCTGTTATCATTTACTTGTTTCAGTCATTGGACTGTGGCCAGGCTGGGGCATTGCATTGAAGGGTTTAGTCAAACAAATTGATCCTAGTACGTATTTTTAAAAAAATGCTATTATCCTATTGGTCTTTTTTGCCAAATTGCTAAGTTATGAACATGTAAACAAACCAACACTGGTTGTCAAGTGGTAGGTGGGTGGGGATACAAACAAAAAGACACATGTATACCTATGTAATGGGCTTCCACACAGTTTCTGTCTACCCAATTCACTCACAAGACATTGGTCAGTCTGGAGCTGTAGTAGAAGACACTTGCCCAAGGTCTTGCACAGTGGGACTGAACCTGAAACCATGTAGTTGCAAAGCAAGCTTCTTAATCTTAATCTTTTTACTTGTTTCAGTCGTCATTGGATTACGGCCATGCTGGGGGTGCTATCTTGAAGGGTTTTAATCAAACAAATTCACCCCAGTTTTGTTGTTGTTGTTTGTTTTGAGAGGGGGGGGGTTAAGTCTGGTATTCATTCTTTTGCCAAACTGGTTGTCAGGTGGTGGTGAAAACAAATCTATTGATTTATAAATTAAAAATTTCATTTTTCATCTTATAGTTTGTTAGAAGAAAAAAAAGATTTTTCATAACATTAAATAATTTTCTCTTCATGTAATTGTTAATTTTTAATATTTGTATTTCAGCTATAGCTGCTGAAACATATGGGAAAATAATTGTTTAAAAGATAAGCTCTTGTATTTGATTATATATCACTTAAGCAGCTGAACAAGTCACTATTACAAATATGGACGAACTTTAAATTACTGCTTTGATGCTAACATATATTAACCTCTATTAGAGCTATAGTTTACAAGGCAGGACATGTTTAGGTGACTTGTTTTGTTGTCATAATAATTTATATTTATATATATTTCTTTCTAATTTTAGCCAGCTTCTTAAATGTTGTTGGTTACCTTTTTAGTATTCAGATTACTCTGTCAAATGTAATGCTTATTTATTTGGTAGAATAGGGCGGCGAGCTGGTAGAATCGTTAGCGCACCGGGAAAAATGTTTAGCGACATTTCTTCCGGCTTTAACATTCTGAGTTCAAAT
>JAOPUL010005356.1:13214869-13227594 GCA_027564515.1 Octopus rubescens
ATTATTATTATTATTATTATTATTATTATTATTATTATTATTATTATTATTATTATTATTATTATTAATATTATTAAATTTAAAACGGTTGAGGAATATTTAAATTATCCTAAATATTCCAGCGAATAACGTATAAAATCTGTTCAGATTATATGGAATAATAAAAGTTACAATCGTATATGAATTGTAGCTTGAAACGGAAAAATAGTCAATTATATTAAAGGAGAGAGATAGGAAAAAATAAGAAAATATTCCGTTTTGATGTTACAAGAATCTTAATATATTATATCAAAAGGCCGACAGCAGCTGTTTCGCTTCATCGAAAGTTATAGATTTAAACAAACATAAATTCAAAAATCCATAGTTACATTAAGATGAAAGCTTATGAAGGATAATATAATATTAAAATATTAAAATAAAGTGAGTAGAATCTCACTTTATATGACATTCATATTCAGTTCAAATTATTCAATTGAACTGTCAGGGGAGTATGGTGGATGGGGCAAGAAATCTCACCCAAGTTCATGCAACTTTGTGCAGGTAGTCAAACACACGTGTGGTCGGGCATTGTCCTAGTGGAACACAACCTCTTTTCTGTTGGAGAGTACTGGCCTCAATTCCTTGATCTTTTGATTCAAATTTGCTAGCTGATGGCAGTACACATCAGAATTGATTGTGGCAGTAGCTTATAGTAAATAATGCTTTTGAAATCTTACCAGACACAAAGCATAACTTTTTCGAATGAATATTCTGCTTTGGAAGCTATTTTGGAGGATGCTCACGCAAACTCCAGGATCATTTTCTCACTGTATTATCGTAAACAATCCATTTTTCATCTCCAGTTACCAGTTGTTTCAGGGAAGGCTTATTTTCATTGCGTTTCAGAGGTATATCACAGATGGAGTACCGGTCCATGCAGTTTTGTTCTGACAGTTTGTAAGAATAAACATCACAGCGAGAAACATACTCAATTTTCACTAAGTGTTCATGAAAGGTACTTTCGAAAGCTTCCAACTTCTTTGCAAGTTCTGTAGTCGTAATATTCGAGTTTTCTTGAATGGTTACCCTTAAAATATCGTCATCTAAGGTTGAGGGTCTTCCATAGCGACTGTCATCTTCCAAGCTAAATTCACCACGTCTATCTTTTGCAAACCATCTTCGAACAGTTGATTCATAAACTCCATAAACGGTTTTACACGTTTCCGCAGCATTTTCACCATTTTTGAAGACGAAAAGCATTACGTGGCGAATATACAACTTTTGGTTATCCATTTCAAATGGCAATTAAAGCTGAAAGGAGTAAAATATATACTGATTTTTAACGTGGAACTTAGTTGATAGGCTTCAATACTAGCAAACGATTTTGCAATATGAGTCATACTAAGATTAGGATTGTTGCATGAAGGATTTAAAGACACACATCCTGAAATCACTCAGAACTTTCCAGACAACCTGCTAGTTAAATTAAATTTCACATCAAAAATCCAAATGTAATGTAATTTATTTTCTGCACATTTAATTTTTATTCCGCGTAATCTATTATTAAAACATATTTTTAGTTTGAATACAGAATCTGATAATGCGAAAAATCAGAATAGCTTACGATTTCGGAAAAGGATAAGGGCAAATAAACCATCTCCTTTTTATGGACGATATAAAGCTGTATGTAAAAAAATGAGAAACAGCTTGAAAGCCTTATACACACAGTTCGCATTTTCTCAAAAGATGTAGGTATGGAGTTGGGGCTTGACAAGTGTGCTACGTTAAAAATGAAACGAGGAAGATTTGAGGGAAGCCAGGGAATTGAAATGCCAAATGGGCAAATAATGAAAGCGGTCGGGAAAGGACAGTGGTACAAGTACTTGAGGATACTAGAAGCAGACGAAATAAAGCACGAGGAAATGAAACAAATTACCAGTAGGGAATATTCAAGGAAATTTAGAAAATTGCTACAAAGAAAGCTGAATGCAAGGAACGTAATCGAATCAATAAATACAAGAGCAATACCGGAAGTCAGATATGGAGTAGGGATTGTAGACTGGAGCAAAAAGGAAATCCAGAAGATTGACAGAAAAACCAGAAAATTGTTAACAAGGCATGGAACACATCACCCGAAAGCTGATACCAACCGGCTACACTTAAAGGGAAACCAGGGTGGAAGAGGCCTAATTGCCGTGCAAAGGTGTATACAGATGGAGAGAAAAAGCATGCTTCAATATTTGGAGACAGCACAGAAAAGCTACTAAAGGCTGTGAATAGGGAACAGGTGATGAAGAGTAGATTAGTAGAAAAAGACAAACATGAAATTCAATGAGAGCACGCTAGAGAGATTGAGGAGAAAACCTTACATGGTCAATTTTGGAAAGCCACTGAGGATGTATGTGGAACAAAAACCTGGGCTTAGTTAAAAAAAGGGGCAATTAAAAAAAGAAACAGAGAGCCTGATTATAGCAGCCTAGGTCCAGGCGCTAAAAACGAACAACTGGAAGAAAAATATATATGGTGAGAATGTGTCAGGAAAATGTAGTCTGTGGAAATTTGAACATTGTTGCAGAGTGTACCAAGTTGGCACAGGAAGAATATAAGAAATGGAGACACGACCAGGTTGTTAAAGTTTTACGCTGGAAACTGTGCCAGAAATGGGGGTTTGAAGGTGAAGACACATGGTAAAACCATCGAGTCGAAAGAGTGCTGGATTCTGAGAAATGCAAGATATTGTGGGACTTCCCTATCTAAACGGACAAGAAACTACAAAGCAATAAACCAGATTTTACATTAATAGACAAGAAAGAACGAAGCTGCCTACTGAGTGACCCAGCATGCCCTTTCGACCCTCGTATCGTAAAGAAAGAGGACGAAAAACGAAAAAAAATACAGCCCCCTAAGCTTTGAAATTACGAGAATTTGGAGAATGAAAACGGTAAAGGTGGTGCCAATAATAATAGGTGTATTGTGAACTGTAAGCAAAGATATAGACACATGGATGAAGGAAATTGGAATACAGTGTCCCGTGGAACTCCTACAGAAAGCTTGCCCATTGAAGAAAGGAAAAATTATCGGGAGTGTTCTAAGCACTTGAAAGCCTACGCAAAGCATGTGGATACCTAAGGTTTCAGATAGTAATCCGTTATCCACAAAATCTTACTAGGAATAAGATCGAACCTGTGCCAAAACAATAATAATAATAATAACAATGAGGTGAATGGAGATTTTTCTACTCCATTTTATTTTATAGTCATATACGGTTTCGTCACTGGACGTACACGTGTTTCCACTGCAATGATTGCTTTCTGTTGGATAGGCAATAGAGTTACATTTCCAGTGCAATTTCTTCACGTTCTTCTCCACTGCCGTTTCAAAGAACTGCTAGAATTATTTATTTGGAAGAATGAAGGGATGAAGTGTTTTGTGGGGTGTGTGGGTAGGTGTTATTATTTATGGTTTCTATTATATAAGGTTGTAATGAACCTTACCTGTAGTTGCTTATTATTTAATTGAGGTATAGTTCTAAAAAATATCATGGTTTAATTGAGTGAATTATCATTAATATTAACACGTATAAATTAGTGTAGATGTATGCTATTTCATTTGATTTAGTTTTTGTTTGTTTCTAGTTTATTTTTTCTATTGTCATTATCATTTCAATTATTAGTGTTTATTTGAATTGCTTGAATGTAAATTTCCTTTTATAAAGGCATATAAGAGCTGATTATTGTCTAGTGTTTATTAGATTAGGTTGTGTGTTGAAAATGTGGTAGATTTCTGCTATGCAAAGTTCGCATCTCTTATCGACTATTCTATACGGTTTTGCTTTACTAATTACATCCAGCCTATAGTATATACCTTATTACTGTCCTTCAAAGACCTCTTGTTACCAATACATTGACTGCATTCTGTTGAATATGCTGCATAGCGTCACTGCTAGTGCAATTTTTCAGTGTATTCTGTACATATAAGAGCTTGTTCTTGTCTATTGTTTGTTAGATTATGTTGTACGGTGAACATTTGGTAGATTCCTGCTACGCAAAGTTCGCATCTCTTATCGCCTATTTTATAGGAATTTGCTTTGCTACTTACGACCCAGTCTACAGCGTATACTTTGTTATTGTCATTCAAAGACCAAATTAGATTACTTTGACTCGCGTTATGCATTTCGTTTCTACATTTAAAGGAACTTTCGTGGTCAGCTATTCTTGTTTTATAAAACTCGAGGTAGCTGTTATATATACATATTCTTCTTCTCTTGATGTGATTTTAGACTACACTTTTACTGTTACAGTTTTTCTACTCGTAATGTAATCTTCTAAGTTATTTTCATTAATGGCCGTATCTAAGTTATTATTCTTATTTTCTATTTTATTTCTAATGTCTCCATTTAAACCGTTCTGGGTACTGCTATTTCTAGCGTTTAATCTACATCTTCTCAATCTCATGTTATGGTATCTTTAATTACTTCCCTTATATCAGTGTTGATTCCATAGCTATTTTCACTGTTCCTAATTCGGTTAAAGCTACTATTTCCGATAATAATTATATTTAATCCATTAGTTATATTAGGATATTATTTGAGCGAGATTTTAACTACAGCTTGTAGGGGTGAACTACAGGTCAGGTTTACTACTAGCATACATAGTAGAAACCATAAATAGTTTCCCCATCCCCCCCAAAAAAAACACATCATCCCTTCATTCCTCCAAATCATTTATCCTATCAGTCCTGTTTTGAAACGACAGTGACGAAGACCCCGAAGAAAATGCACTGGCAATGAAGCTCTCTGCTGCATATCCAACAGAATGCAGTCAATGAGGTAGAAACACGTGTAGGACAACGATGAAACCGTATATGACTGTAAAATAAAAATTGATGTGTAAAATCTCCATTCCACTCATTATATTTATTATTATTATAACATTTCTCAAACCGATCGAGTGTCAATATCCTTTGATCAGGAACATGTCATAACTAACGACCATGGTTCCTGTCATTTTTCTCATTCCAGTTCCATTGACATAACTCTTCTCAAAATGCTGGCTGTTCCAAGTAGTGTTGGAAATACTTAAAATCAAAGGGATGCCGATGAAAAATATTCTGATAGCCTGCAGTGAAAAGTAGAAAAATGATAGCAGGCGCAGGATAATAGAAATAAAAACAGGGTAACGGTGGTTTCGTAGAATAGACGACTAAGAGATATGAGAGAGAGAGACAGTGTTAGAGGGTAGAAAGAGAAGAGAAGGGAGTATGAAATAAGGGTAACAATATATATATATGAGGATGAGGAATTTAAACAAAATAATGATATTGGGAATGCATTTAATAGGTAATTTTCATAATAGTTCGCAATACATAATTAAAAGGACATTAATCACTTACGCAAGATCCTTTTCAGTTGAGACATTTCAAACTATATCGACAGTCGATCGACGTGCGTCAAATCGGACCAAGGAAACAATGTTTTCCATTAATCTTTCCAATCGCTAATACTATTGTAGACGGTGGAAAGTTATCTCCCTTGAAATCGTGAGTTATGAGCCACTATATGGCGTATGGGGTAGAATCGCTTTGAAGGAGAAAATTAAAGTGAGAGTTGGAGACCTACGAACTTGGAAATCACACGTATTTTACATGCACTCCTTTGCATGGTTATAACCGTCTGCAACCGTTACCTCGAATCAAGTAGATACCCAACGCACATATAAGTGATCCAGGCCTCTTTCCATATAATTGTATTCAATGCATATTGTATAAATTATAAATGTTAAGGCCGTAAACGGAAGCTTTCGTCTTGATTTCTGTATCCGCAAAAAGATTAACATTTTTGCATGATTAACACTCCTGTCACAACTCGGTTCAGAGAACACTATATTACGTAATTTCGATCTTATTAGATCATCATTAGTAATGGATACCCGTCACCGGCTATGGTAGTCCTTCAAACACTTTGCAATATATATGTTATTTCAGTGAAAACCTACCACTGATTTATGCGATTAGCATTTGGCAATTGGCAAAAAGTTTGCCAAAAATTATGTCTATTTTAATTCAATATTGCTTCAATTATGTATATTGAATTTTTATTCAGCCGGGCGGCTCTTGGCAACATTAGTGAATGTTTTATTCACTTTTACCTATATCGGAGACATCGAATTCTCGTCCAAGCATGCGAACGGCTGCGAGTACGTGCCCTTGACAAGCCGAAATGCATTTGGTATGCATTTGGTATGCATTTGGTATGCATTTGGTATTCTTCGCTGGACACTGGTGGGACGAATTTTCATCTTCCTCTGATAATATTGTGTTTTTCAACGTAGAACGTTCATAGGAGATGTTATCTCAGGAGAAATGCTGCAGTAACTGGCCTATCGACATTATGTGTGATACTCAGATGGCTCTTCAAATATTAGTATTTTGCTAAAACCATAAACAGAGTTACTTATTTTCACTTTCGGAGAAATTTTGGTTTGATTTAATCCTAAGTAAGTCCTGATCGAACAGACAAACCTATGATCATAGTGGTTCTAGTTGTGACCAAACCGTATTTTTGTATATCTACTTCAACATTCTCCAGCGTATACTTTTTTATATTTTTTATTGAAGATAGTCAGGTGTGATTTGAGGGAGATTTGAATGCTATTTCTAGCAGATTGCAAGATCACATAGTGACGTCACCGTTTCACTCGTTTGTTTTCATTGGTAATGTTTTAGACTTTTGGATCTTATAGAGAAAAGCATCGCGCGCACGCGCGTGTAACCTCTGTATCTTCTAGAAGCATCGTGTGTTTGTGTGTGTGTGCGTAACTTCTGTATCTTTTAGAAGCATTGGGTTTGTGTGTGTGTGTGTGTGTGTGTGTGTGTGTGTGTGTGTGTGTAACATCTGTATCTACTAGAAGCATAGTATGTGTGTGGGTGTACAGCTTCTACTAAGATGTACTGCGTTGACTAGTTATATATAGAAATATTTGTTTAAAGACCATAATTTCCTTTCAATAATTACGCACGAAATATTTTGTGAAGAAGGATATGAATCTGAGTATTTTTTGTATAAATAAAAAAAAAAGAAAACAAATGGGAATTGAGAAATAAATTATTACCACAACTCGTTTTGTTTGGAGAGTAATTTTGAATGTTCAGGTAACTTCAACTTCAGTGTTTACATTCCGAAACTTAAAAGCCATATATAGTAACTAAGGTATACAAGTACTTCTGATCCGCAGTTAAATAAATCAATGAATAACTTGAGTTATAAGAGAAGATTAAAGATTCACAATGAGTCAAGTGAAACTCTGAGTAAAGTAAGATGAAATGAAAGCACACAATACTTCATATTTTTGTTTGCTTTTGAGATCTTGGTGATTTAGCAGTATTATAAAAATATAAGGATTATATATTGCTGTATCTCGGGAGGGTCAATTTGCCAATAAAACTACACGAGTTCCATTTTACTTCCCTTTATTTATTATTAGCCAAATAGTTAAGGCAGAAAAGGCAAATATTTAAGGCAGAATCTGTCAGAATTGCAAGCACGTGGATGGTATTTCTTCCGGCTGATTACGTTCTGAGTTCAACTTCTGCCGAGATCGACTTTGCCATTCATCCTTTCTGGGTCAATAAAATAAATACCCTAATGGTCGATGTAAATGACTTACCGCCACCCATAAAGTTGCAGGCTTCACGCCAAAATTTGAAATCATCATTAGTTAACTAATTAATCAATTAAACTATCGATTGCTTGATTTATCACTCGATCAATTAATCAATTAATTGGTTTGTCAGAGATATTTTGTTGTCATTCACGACTTTATCAATGATGTGACCACGTTGCTCTAGGTCTGACATGATGTATACAGCTAACTGTATACATCGCATCAGATATAATATAAATAGTGCAATAATAAAAAGAAATGCAATAGAACCCGTGCGTGTGTTTTTATTGGCAAGATGATCCTTACACTATACAACATCTGTTTCAACAGACGATTTCACATTAAGTTTCTTGTAATACAAATACTAAAAGGAAATATGGATTATATGTTGACTTTGTATGACTTAAATGTTTGTTTTCATGCTTCTATAGTAGCCAGGAAGTATAGTAATATTCGTGACAACTTCTTATATTAAGATAGATATTTCGATAATTTTAAACGAGAGCTGCTTCATCATTTTTGAAATGTGAATGTTGAATCATATATTCTTGCACGAGATACATTGAACAATACATTCATTATATTTTACAAACCTTGTAGTTTCTGATTTATCATATGAAACAACATCTAATTATTAAACTTAGTGATTTATTAATTCTAACGAGCTTCTGTGGAGGGGCGTAGCTTGGTGCTTAGAGTGTTGCACTTATGAGCGTAAGATTGTGGTTTTGATTCCTGGACCGGGTGATACGTTGTGTTCTTGAGCAAAACACTACATTTCACATTACTCCAGTCCACTCAGCTAGCAAAACTGAGTAATCCTGCAACGGACTGGCATCCCATCCATGAGGAGGGGAATACATATATCACAAAATCCAGGAAACCGACCTTATGAGCCTATGGCTTGGGAAGGACCTTTGATCCATTTTTCTAATGAGATTCTAAAATTAATAATAACTGGATATGATACGTAAGTTCTAAGAGCAGATTTGAGATCAACAGCTCTAAAACTAGCTTTGATGGACACTTTACAAAAAAAGTAAAATAAAAATAAAAGCAAATCTTAAAATACTGCCCTGTATAATAAATCATGAAACTGCAACATTAGAAACTCAACAATTTAAAATAGTTAGAGCAAGGTCTACAACTACTTTTTCGTATGTGTTTAGGAAAAACGTTTCCAATCAGAATCTTCGAAGTAATTAATCGCGTGTTTTTTTAAAAAAAATATTTTATGATATTTTTACGCAATTTCGAATACAAACCAAACCAAATTGTCCTGTTCCCTTTATTGTCTTTGTAAATCACTGCATATTTCTGTCATGCTTCATTTTTTGTCCTGTTATATTTCTACCTTCATGAAAATATTATGTTCTTTGTTTATTGCTGAGTATCTGTCACGACATATGTTTATTCTATATCTTCTTATTCCACATTTTGAATTTATGCAATACTGTACTTTGATATCGTACTGTTTTATATCGCACACCGTCCTTATGACATCGTCCAAGCTTATGTTACACTGTATCTTTATACCATATTATATTTATGCCAAACTGTGTTTTTAACTATTTAAACCTTCAAGCAGTTGCATACTGTTGTGCTATTTTCTCACTTATTTCCTTTTACTATCAGAGTATATAATTCAACATTTGTCGAACAGTACTCCTCACTCATTACCAAATTACTCGTTGCTTTTTCTAATCTTTTAAGCGTCACAGTGATGGAATTGTTTAGATAATGATTCTCTGATCGAGATCGAAATGTTAACAGTTCGTATTTTTGTACTGATAGTAAGGCGGCGAGCTGGCAGAATCGTTAGCACGCCGGGCAAAATGCTTAGCGGCATTTAGTCCGTCTCTACGTTCTGAGTTCAAATTCCGCCAGGGTCGATAAAATGAATACCAGTTTAACACTGGGGTCGATGTAATCGACTAACTCCCACCCACCCCCCAAAAATGGCAGGCCTTGTGCCTAAATTTGAAACCATTATTAATTCCTTATTGAACACGATGTATTTTGTTGTTGTGTTATGTGGCGTGTGCTTGTGTGTGGTTTTAATGTTCGCGTACGCTTGCGTTTCAAGTCAAAAGTACTAATTAAACGTCGATATCATTTTTTTATAATAAGCCAATTATCATTTTTAATTACATGTCATCATTATTTTCTTATTACGTGTCGTTGATTTGTTTTTATCGAATTTTCATATTCTTAAAGGTCTGCCTCCTATTGTGTTAATTTTACATGACAATAAGCAGGAATGGCTGTGTAGTTGAGAAACTCGCTGCGCGGCACCTTGGACAAGTGTCTTCTAGTATAGCCCGGGTCGCCGACCGATGCCTTGTAAGTGGATATAGTAGGCAGAAACTGTGTGGAAGCCCGTCGTATCTATATGTGTGTGTGTGTGTGTACGAGAGGTGTCTGTATCTGTGTTTGTCCCCATCGACAGCTTGTTTACTTACCCGTAACTTAGCGGTTCGGCAAAATAAGTACCAGACTCAAAAAAAAAAAAAAGTACTGGATTTGATTCATTCGACTAAAAGTCCTCCAAGGCGGTACCCCCAGCATGGCTGCAGTCCGATGACTGAAACAACTAAAAGTTAATATCAGAAGCTTATTTTGAAGAGTTTGGCGCGAGTGTTCATAAACTTTTTGTTTTTTACTAGCAAGACTTTACCTACCTACTAGAGAGATTGTAAAAATATTCCCCAATATATTCCTCTCTAATTCTACGTTATTACATTTACGGAAAGGGAAAAGAAAGTCATCACTATATAGCCCCCACCCTCTATTTCAGGGAACTTCTTTTTAAAAGCAATATAATATGTGAATACCCACGATATCAGTAACTTGCACTGAGTCACACCTTCCTGTGGTTCGATCCAGGAACTTCACAGAGACTATAGATTAACTTTATATTAATTTAGAGGGACGTAAGATTGTCATCCACCTTAACTTAGAAGATCGACCTGAGCCAACTATTCGCCTAAGCCAACTCTCATAAACCTGAAAGACCACAAACTTGATTTGGGGAGTAATCCTTTGGTTAGACAAATTTGCGTCACTATTTGTGCCGGTACCACGTAAAAGGCACTTGTACTAGTTCCACGTAAAAAGCACCTGTGCTAGTGCCACGTAAAAAGCACCCAGTACACTCTGTAAAGTAGTTGGCGTTAGGAAGGGCATCCAGCCGTAGAAACCAAGCCAAAACAGACAATTGAAGCCTGGTGCAGCTCTCCGGCTTGCTAGATCCAGTCAAACCATCCAACACATGCCAGCATGAAAAACGGACGTTAAACGATGATAATTCGTTTGTACGAGAGGATTTCTCAAGACGATTACTGCAGTTTATGATCTTTACTCTGCACATCCAAGTTAAGATGGAGGCAGAAATTAATAAAAGATTAATTGACAGAATTATATCTCTACTAAAAACGTGTGTTGGACTTGATTTATGGTCGAACACTTTAAAAGTAATTAATTGATTTGAAGGGTTAAATAATAAGGAAGATATTAAATGTATGCAAATAGACATTTTTAGCTATTATTATTCTATTACTTCATTGCATCTTAACAAAGTTCTTATATTCGCTATGAAGAACTCCTAATTGTCGAGACCGGATGTAGATACCATATAAGCGACGAGAAGAACAATTATTGTATTCGAAGGTAAATATTCGATAAAAAAAAAAGACAGTCCCAACAATTTTGTTATAACCAAAAGAATTATGAAAGGATTGAAAACAAATTTCATTGAGTCTTTTAAAGGATGCATGGATGCATTCTTCTTTAACATTCCAGATCAACCATTCTACATAAAGACTATAACCAAAGCAAAGTAGCTTCTATCGATAAGTCACTGATCGTTTATCCACCAAATAGAGACGTGAGTCCTGGACATATGCAAAAAAGCCATGGGACATACAACCAAGAAAGCGGTGCTCCAGCGTGGCTTTTTCTTTTAGTATCATTCAAATGAACATACGAAATAAATCATGACATCGTTTTGTTTTGTTTGTAATTTAAATTTTTTCACATCTTGATACCGATGTTTATATGTAAATGTCAATCATTATTTAGGTTAAACCCTAAGGCGGCGAGTTGGCAGAATCGTTAGCACGCCTGGCAAAATGCTTTGCAGCATTTCTTCCGGCTTTAGGTTCTGAGTTCAAACTCCGCCGAGGTCGATTTTGCCTTTCATCCTTTCGGAGTCGATAGAATAAGTGCCAGTTGAGCTCGATGTAATAGACTTACCCCCTTACTCCGAAATTTCAGGCCTTGTGCCTATAGAAGAAATAATTATTTAGGTTAAACACTTGTGTATTAAGGGTGATACTGTACTTTGTCTTTGAATGCAGGAGCCGATGTCTCATCAGGCGATGAAGCAGCTCTGGAGATGTTTCGGAGCCTTCCACCGCGACACCAGAACTGCCCGGGGCCACCCACTGATGTAGGCGACATAGCACCATAGCACGAGCTTTGTGGAGTCTGATGCTGTGATTCCGAGTCAGATGTTTCTAGCAATCTCAACACTCGACCTTGCTGCACCACTCTTCCTCTCTTAAACCAGATGTAGTGGCTTGCGTTCTCAGCGGCTTCTTAAAACTTTTAGCAACATTTTTTTCCATTCCCAGCTAATTTCTCGTCGATGTTAATAAATATTTTATTATATAAGAGATTTTCAGAACAATACGTTGTTCTTTTAATATTCTCTGATGAATGAGTTTCTTTATTAATGTTCTATAATATTGATTATATTTTTCTGTGTACTTTCTAAATTTATTATTTGATTAGGTGTATTAGTGTTCTGATTTCCTTCTCTTTACTTGTTTTCGATGTCATTTATTCTCCAATCCCGCCAAGACGTTGTCAATTAATGAATAATTCTGCTATCTCATGAATTGAATTTCTTTTTCGGTGGCAAATGATAAGGGCTGTAAGAGAACTTTAAATGTTATATAATAATTTTTGTTAGACATCATTTCATTTATTACAGTATTATGATGGAAAATCACACACACACACACACTCACACACACACACACACACACACACACACACACACACACACACACACACACACAC
>JAOPUL010005356.1:13413273-13427096 GCA_027564515.1 Octopus rubescens
GACGATGAAGGCAGAAATACGAGTCCAGATTAATAACTTGCTTCCGAAATTTAAATAAATAAATATTATTATCATTATTATTATTATTATTATTATCATCATTGATGTTACTATTGTTATAGTTGTTATTAATAATATTATTATTATTATTATTATTATTACTATTATTATTATTATTATTATTATTATTACTATCATCGTTGATGTTGTTCTTATTGTTATTGTTATATCTGTTACAAAGAAAGAAACAATATCCTCTATTTGCTGCAGGTGACTGAAGTACTTGCTCTTCTCTTCCCTTGTGTTGTTGTTTTTTTTGTTGTTTTTTTTTTCTTTTTTTTTTTTGTTTTACATTCATTTTCTTTTGTTGAAATACCTGTTTATATTAGTAAAATTATCTCTTGCTTAATTTTCTGTACATGTACAGCAATGTTAATGCATATGTTACACTGTCTGCTATTCTACTAGTTCATACAGATTCATTTTCAAGAATTCCCACAGCTTACACTTCCACTTTGACAAGATCTATTCTATATTTCATGAGCCATCTTCCTAAAAAAATTTACAATTAATCCAAGAGTGCATCATAACATCGACGTAGAATTCAAAGAGAGAAGAAAGGGACAACTGATGGGAAATCATCCCTACCCCCTTCCAAGCACTACCACCACCAACAACAACAACACCACCACAATCACCACCACCACCACCACTACATCCACCACCACCATCACAATCACCACCACCATCACCATAATCACCATCACCACCACCATCACCATCACCACCACAATCACCACCACCAGCACCACCATCACAATCACCACCACCACCACCACAATCACAATCACCACCATCATCACAATCACCACCACCACCGCCATCACAATCACCATCACAATCACCACCACCACCATCACAATCACCACCACCACCACAACCACCACAATCACCACCACCACCACCACAATCACCATCACCACCACCTCCTTCGTCATCATTGTCATTATTGTCATCTTTTAACATCCACCTTCGATGCTCTCGAATGGACAGTTTGATAAGATTTGATGGGTCACAGGATTCCACCATGCCCCAATATCTACTTTCACATGATTTCTATGTCTGGATGCCCTTCCTAATGTCAGCCGCTTTACAGAATGTACTAGATACTTTACTTCATGGCACCAGCATTAGTGAGGTCACCATGTAGATCACAAGACTAAGACCCCTGTCTACTAAATTTGGCTACAGTAGAAATGAAGGCAGCTTTATGCTTGGAGATGAGGTAGGGGAGAGTTAATGATGACTAGAGATTGGGTAGTTCAGAGGTGTGAATGTAGTGAATAGTGGAGGGGTAATCAATGATACAATTAAGGTGATGGAAAGGTCAGGAAATATTTTAAAAGATAATAATGTTCATGATTTTTTTATAAGAAAACTTGATTGTAATGTTTACCACAAATACTAATAATATCAGTAAACAGCAGATAGAACAAGAATTAAAATATTGATTTCAAATTTTGGCACAAGGTTAACAACTTTGAGGTAGGAGGTAAGTCGATTACAACAACCCCAGTACTCAACTGGTACTTATTTTATTGACCCCGAAAGGATGTAAGGCAAAGTCGACCTCGGAGGATTTGAACTCAGAGTGTAAAGATAGACGGAATGCTGCTAAGCATTTTGTCCAGCACAGAAACAATTCTGCCAACTCGCTGCCTTAACAGGAATTAAAATATTAATATTTATCCTCACTTAAATGTGGATGGTGTCTTAGAACAAACTATATACTATACATGCCGGTGACACGTTAAAAACACTCGTGCTGGTGACACATTAAAAACACTAATGCCAGTGATACATTAAAAACACTCGTGCCGATGACACGTTAAAAACACTCATGCCAGTGACACGTTAAAAACACACATGCCAGTGATATGTCAAAAACACTCGTTCCAGTGACATGTTAAAAATACTCATGCCGGTGACACATTAAAAATACTCATGCCGGTGACACATTAAAAACACTCATGCCGGTGACACATTAAAAACACTCGTGCCGGTGACACGTTAAAAACACTTGTGCTGGTGACATGTTAAAAACACACGTTAAAAACACTCGTGCCAGTGACATGTTAAAAACACTCATGCTGGTGATACGTTAAAAACTCCCGTGCCAGTGACACATTAAAGCACCCAGTACACTTTCTGGAGTGGTTGGTGTTAGGAAGGGCATCCAGCTGTAGAAACCATGCCAAAACAGACTGGAGTCTGGTGCAGCTCCCTGGCTGGCCAGTCTCCAGTCAAACCATCTAACACATGCCAGCATGGTAAATGGATGCTAAATGATGATGATATACTGTGGTTAGCAGTATAACTACTGCAGTATAGTTTGTTCTAACAGAACATCCACGTTTAAGTGGGAATAAATATTACTTCTTGGTATTAATAATGCCTCTGTCGCTAATATGTATTTTTTAAAATATTAAATCAATGTTGACGTGATGGTGGTGGTGTGGTTTGTTGCAACGTTGGTTTCCATGGCATATAAGTGACTGAAATTGTAACACTCCCCTGAATGGGATGCCAGTCCATCACAGGGTTAACTTTCCAGCTATTGCTAAAAACTCATTTCACAACTTAGTGAACTGGAGCAACATAAAATGAAATGTTTCACCTAAGAACACAATCCACTTCCCAGCCTGGGAATTGAAACCACAGTCTCACAATCATGAGTGCAATATCCTAATACTAGGCTACATGCCTTCGTATAAAATCTTGGATGACTGAAATTATAATTAAAGATAGAACAGGTGAATCCGCATTGACTGAATTGTTGATCTTGGCAGTGTTGACCTAGTAAATAATATTTGAAGAATTTTCCTTATTAATTCTTAGTTGACACATCACAAATAGTTGTCTTACTACAGACTATGTATATATCCAGTAAAGGTCTAAATTTAATTGAACATGTTTCATTTAACCCTTTTGTCACCATATTTCTAATGAAATACACTGTCTGTGACTTTCAATTAATTTTGAAAATACTCAAGGATTTGGTGAGATAAAGAAAATTAATTAACTTTGGCATTATGAATTGTGGTGTTTGTAATTTAAATGTTAACACTTTTAACATTTTAAAACAGAAGATTTTGTATCATAGAAACAAGGGCACTCAGGTAGGTTGAGAGCCTGGCCTTCTCATGTCTTTGGTTTTGATTAAGTGCTTCAGCAATTAATCTGCCATTTCACTGCCTTGACAACAACAATAATAATGGTTTCAAATTTTGGCACATAGCCTGCAATTTTAGGGGTGGGAGTAAGTCAATTACGTTGAACCCTAGTATTCAACTGGTACTTATTTTATTGACCCTGAAAGAATGAAAGGCAAAGTTGACTTTGGTGGAATCAGAACTCAGAACGTTAAGAGAGACAAAACACCGCTAAGCATTTTGTCCGGTATGCTAACAATTCTACCAGCTTGCTACCATAATAATAATAATAATAATAATAATAATGGTTTTAAATTTTGGCACAAGGCCAGTAATTTTTGGGGAGGGGGTAAGTCGATTACATCAACCCCAGTACTCGACTGGTACATATTTTATCGACAACCCCAAAAGGTTGAAAGGCTAAGTCAACTTCAGAGGAAATTTGAACCCAGAAAATAAAGATGGATGAAATGCTGCTAAGCATTTTTCCTGGCATGCGAACGATTCCGTCAGCTCACTACCTTAATAATAATAAATATCAGAACTATATAAAATTATTTTTGTGGGTACTGCCTACATCCTAAAATAAACATTGTCACACTGAAAATATCTGATTCTTTTAAAACTGTCTCAGAAATGAAGTATCACAAATTTAACAGAATCTTAGTTCTCAGATTCTGGTCTCATTTCCCCACAACATATCATTGTTAAACATAAATAACACCCATAGTAATATGTCTAACTTACTGTTATTCGAGGTCTCTGGGTGAGATTTGAACTAGCTTATATAAAACAAAGCAACAACAAGGTAAATAAAAATAATAATAATAATAATGGTTTCAGATTTAGGCACAAGGTCAGCCATTTTGGGGGAGGGGTTTAGTCGATTACATCGACCCCAGCATTCAAACTGATACTTATTTTATCAACCCCGAAAGGATGAAAGGCAAAGTCGACCCCGGCGGAATTTGAACTTAGAACGTAGAATAATAATAATAATAATAATAATAATAATCCTTTCGATACTGGGCACGAAGGCCCGAAATTTTGGGTGAGGGGAGTAGTCGATGTTATTGACCCCAGTTCGTAACTGGTACTCACTTTATTGACCCCAGAAGGATGAAAGGCAAAGTTGACCTCGGAAGGATGAAAGGCAAAGTCGACCCTGGCGGCGTTTGAACTCAGAACGTAAAGTCGGAAGAATTGCCGCTAAGCATTTCTCCCGGCGTGCTAACGATTCTGCCAGCTCGCTGCCTACGATTCTGCCAGCTCGCCGCCTACGATTCTGCCAGCATAATGCCAATTCAGCTATGATCTCTTGTTAGGAAAGAATATTTTAGTTTAATGAAAAAATCTAAATAAAAAAACTTAGTGATTTTAGCAACAAGGGATTAACAGGTCAGATATCTATCTTCCTAAGCAATACAGGTTTGTTATTATCAGGAATTACTTGTCTTAAGTCATCATTATTTTGCATCCATGGATGGGTCTTCTCCTGGACAGCATGTCACAACTTGTAGTCCTTCATCATCTCCTTCATATGGTTTAACCTCTTGAGATCAGCCTTCACCTTTTCTGCCCGCCAGTATGAGACATCTTGACACAGTTGTTTTGGTATTGCTTATTTGATATCAGTTGTTTTAACATTTTCCCGTTCTCCCCTTCTCACGCCATGTGTAAGCATATCTCTCTATGTGAATGAGGAGAGGTGAAGTGTTCATGTCAAGTGTGTTCAATTAATTAAATTATAATGCCTCTCCCCCTTTTTATCTGTATGTGCATATTTTTGTGCTTGCCTGTGTTTGCCTTCAGCACCAAAATGTCCAGTCAGCCATGCCAAATCACTAGCATCCAAACAGTTGCACCCAATTACAAGCTTCTATCAGGTTGACCCTATAGCATATCCCAACTAGTAGTCTCTCTTTGCATGTCAGCCGGACCTTGTGGCATCAAGGGACGGAAGATGATCTCCCTTTATGCACCGGGAGAAGTGCATGAACAGCCAACCCTCAACCCACAGTAGCAGTTCACTCACCCACGTGTGACTACAAGCACGCTCTCAACCACAGTTGCCGCTAGCCCCTCTTAAGAGGCGAATGTAGGCTAGTCAACTCTAAACTCACAGTTGCCACAAGATTTATTCACTGGCAAGACGTCATTTCACTCTCTCTTCCGACATGAGCCCAAGACCTCGTGGTGCATTCATGGAAGAGCGACTTTCTCTGGAGAAGACAACGCATAATGGTTTACTTGAGTTTTCTTACATGTTTTGGAGGTTCTACAATAAATATTGATTAACAGACCAAGATATGATTGGGTTATTTTTTTACACGCTGCCTAACCAACAACTTTCAACCAATTCCTTCAGTCGTCGTCCATCATCGGTTCTTGTTAAAACCCTATAATGCCCTTAGGTTTTGATTTCGAATCAAGAATACTAAGACTTCAATTACCCCCCAATTTTAATACCATGGATTACTATGTGTGGGGCGTGGTTGAGAAGGACACCAATCACACTGCCTGAAATACCAAGGCTGAGCTAGTGGCCAAAATCAAGGAGGTGTTCGAAATTCTTCTTAGGGACACTGAAGAACGCATGCACCAGATTCCGGATCCATTTTGAAGCCGCAGTGGAAGCTGAGGGTGGCTACTATGAGTAAACTGTTGTCTCCCAGCCATAAACTAGTTTATAATTTTTGATTTTTTTTTAAAGATACTTCTATTTTTGGATTGGATAATTTGATTTAGTTTTTTCTCTTATGCTATTATACATATGTGTATATGTATGCGTCTCCACAGGTATTTAGAAAATGAACTTCCACGTACAAACTCATTGATTTTAAAAACATTAATTAAAAGAATTACTTAAAAGTACTAATTTCGAACATTACTTAAACAGAAACGCAATTTCATGACTTCGCTTTTATGGGGTTTATGACATTTGTAATAATATTACCACGAGAACCAGAAATGAAATCAAAAGTGTGAGCTTGAAGCTGTCGTTTTCGCTTTCATGTAAACTTAAAGATATAAATTTAGGAATTTATGAGTTTATGTAGGTTGAACAACGAAATATGTAGATGTCAGTTAATTAGTTGCAAAGAATCAGTTGAAAGGCCAGAGCTTATTTGAGAAATAAAGGTAGAACCGATAAATATAATAAATATGTTGAAAGACGTTAACCTAACGTTTATATCGACCAACATTTAGCTCAATATATTTAGAATAAAGTAAATCAATTTAATTCATACAGGTCCAGTAGATTGTTAAAACATTGCCTAGTGATTTAGAATTATTGGGATTAATAGGAAAATGTTAAAAGTGTTTATAAGAGTATTAAGAGAGTTTATAGGATAATAAATTGTACATAATTATAAGGTCTGTAACTAGAGAGGATGATGCCATTATTATAAAGGTATCCCAATGCTAGACGCAAATTGAAGAAGTTATATTAAATACTATAAATAATATAAAATATATTACAGTCATCAGTATCAGTCGTTAGAACTAAGGGTAGGCAAGTGTAGTTTGAATACGATCACTTACAACCATAATAGTATTATGGCACACTATACTACATAAAGATAATTCAGAATTTTATTACTAGTGATTACGTTCTATATTGTAGGTTTATAGATTCGTATACGTACTGTGTGCTGCACTGTAGAAGAAATCAATCAATATTCAAAATAGACTTGCCAAGACTCACGGCTTCGTCTTGAGTTTCACAATTTTACTCCTAATCTCAAGCTCTCAAGTTTTCACAAGCAATTTTTCACATTTTCTCCGAAGACAAACACCCACAACATTTTAGAATGTCTAAAGATTTATCACAATCCCGAGGCGCTAATTTAACCTACCAATAGATCACCTTGCATGCGGCAGCGACATCTACGGTTCTTAACTCGATTGGTTCTGTTACTTATGTTCTAGATTTGACTCATATTTATAATATACATTTGTTCTTTCCAATCACACAAAAAAAAGAATATTGATAAAAAATCTTTAAGGATTACATTTTATTGTTTACTGTAGATATCACTTGACATTGAATCTCAATTGTGCTTACACTAAAACCGGCTCTACTAGGAAATGTGGGGGCATCTCACTACTTTTTATCGTTTCTCACCACTTTTTCTAACTCCAAGTTCGAATTCTCATGACCTTTGACTTTTGAGGGTTGGCGAGTATGTGCCAATACCTTTTATAAGGTATAGTAATTGTAGAAAAATGTTCAACTGACTTGAAATGTACACGAGCTATGCTAGACAAAAGCTACCTCCATTCATAATCCTTTCTGCTTTAGACATAAGGCCTGCAATTTTAGGGGAGGGAGATAGTCGATTACATTGACCCAAGTGCTCAACTGGTACTTATTTCATCGACACCAAAAGGGTGAAAAGCAAAATCGCCCTCTGCGGAATTTGAACTCAGAACGTAAAGTCAGAAAAAATGCTGCTAAGTATTTTTCCCCTTTGCCTCCTTTAATAATGAAGGAGTCCCTACATCGTTCGACCTGCTAGAAAAAACAGTCAAATCTCTCTCTCAAATCATACCCAGCCATCCTTAAAATGGAAGGACATGTAGGAAATCGCTTTCCCCTGTACAGTTGTGATTCGAAACCGAATCCAAACAACTGTTGCCCGTCAGACGAATGTCTGATCCTTTATCTCTATGCTAGGTGATAAATGAGAATAAAGTGACCTTTCAGATCTTTGTAGGTTATCCGGGGGTCAAGACAAAAATAACGGAGAAATTACTTTGTTCTCAAGTGACCTATATTAGTTAGCAGACCTTATAAATAGACAGTACAATATCAAACAGACATAGTCTCCGGCCGGTGCCGCGACCGCTTCGACCAAAATTGAAAGGGGACATGCAAAGCTACCCCTTCTTCCTCTCTGACAGCAGTCACGCACACAGTTTCCAACACACACACACGAGCTGGCGAATATTCTTCCTCCAATAATTAACTGTTGCTTCCGCGGTCGCTACAGACATATCGGTAATGTAGTCTTAGATATGCCTGAAAAAACAGAATGGTCATAGCTAGAATATTTCCAATCATTCTGGCCTCAGCGACACCAGAAAACTTTTCCATTATTTCAAATGAAACTTTTCTACTTGAAAGACAGTATAAACATTCCAAAGTGAGATTAATATAAAAAGATTTATTTAATAAAATATACACCATCATAACATAAAATATTATAATATAATTTCATTTGTAATGTCAAGAATGTGAACTTGCTTAAACTAATTATTTATAGATTTCTTCAAATTAATGCCGATGAATCGAACAAAATCTTTGAAGTCTGTCCGATGATTATAACAATCTATGAACTGACCACAGGCGACATCGGACACTGGCGTCTTCTTTGTTCAACGTCTATTGTGGATTCTGATTGTGCTTGTCTTGATATTACAAAATAAAACTCTGCTTAAAGAATAAATAGTTTATTTCTTAAGTTATTAATTTTTACGCTGTGCATAAATTCCGTTCGTGCAACGATTTTAGAAAGCGTATATCATATTTCATCTATGCAGAATTCAACGAACTAATTACTAATTAGTTTGACTTCCTAAGATTAGGTTTTCGTTATACTATATTTATAACAAAAATAACTGTACATCCAGCTGTTACTCATGAGCAAGTGTGTCCTTGTATGATATTCTATGCTTTTGCTAAATTATTTAGATACTTAAGTAGTTGCGAGCAGTAACAGGCACCTCCATGGACCCTTCATCGCTGACCCAGCAAAACATCGAGGATGTGAGAATTGGCAGGAGAAGGGTCTGCACCTGCAACCGGCTGATATTCATTTACAGGGGGAACAGACCAGAGCAGCATGAAAGGGGACCCGCAAAGCTACACCTTTCTCCTCTACCTCTCTGACAGCACTCACGAACACACAGCTTCCAACACACACAAACACGAACTGACGAAAATTCTTCCTCCAATAATTAACTGCTGCTTCCGCGATCGCTACAGACATATCGGATAATGTAGTCTTAGATATGCCTTACTTAAGGACACAATGCAGCGTCCGGTTCAGGAATCGACTCTAAGATCATGAACTGAACACGCCTAACCAGTAGGCCACTTTATTTATAATATCATACTATGTATTCTGTGTATTCTCCGAACGATAAAGTCTTTTCTATTCCAACTTCTCTATAGGAAGAAATAGTTCAGGATTACTTATTTTTCGATTGTTGTTCAAACCCCATCATGGTCAGCTTTACCGTTTATGCTTTCGAGTTCGATAAAATAAAGTACCAGGCAAGTTTTGGAGAAGTTTTAATTGACTACAAGCTCTCTCCTATGTGTAGCTTTGTAACAATGTTATAAACTAATATCAATGGAAGAGGAAAGCAGAATGCCATGGGTGTCCGGAAAAAAAGTCACAAAAAATGGTACAGTTTTAGCTAGAAAAAAAAAGTCATATTTCATTTTAATACTATAAATATATAACGAGACCTAGAATCGAACCACAAATTCTTAGTTGTCAGGTCCGTACTATGCGTCGATCACGTTTTTGTCACACAATCTCTCCTGATTATCAAACAATCAGCTTGCAGCGATATCATTCCCTATCATGAACATCATCTACAATGTCTTTCAATTTCCCACGCTTTTCTTAGTATTAAGGTAAATTCGCGCCAAAAACAATCGTTGAGGTTTGAGAGCCACCAAATACACATTCTTCTTCCCCCTCCCCGACGCAGTAAGTCCAAACCCGAAAATGGTGAACCAACGTTCCAGCTCAATAGGATATTTGTTTTTAACTGTTACAATCATTTGAATCGGGAGAAGCATTCTGTTCCGAGAGATGAGACAATTTCAGGATGGCTAACGCAAGAAGCATATAATAATGATGCTCACAGACCACTTTGACTACCGATTCTTTGCTAAAAATAGCAGTCTAATTCGCTATGCTGGTGTTATACAGCTATTAGCAGGGAAATTACTACGCTATTTTCCTGCAATAGAACGCCGACGGCCCCCAAATTCTCCGCTCAACTACTACCACTTTCGTAACTGCTACGAAATAGCGACCAGACTTCTAGAAATGGCAGCTAACATGGACACCTCACAGTCGAACTTCGCGGCCCAGATTGCGACCGGCGACTCAAACAACGAAATGCAACCGAACAACTTTTGGCACACATGACTCTCAAGAACTCTTTCTTTGCATATTCCTATGTTCTTTACTCTCAACACCATTAATCCTGTAGGTTTGCATTTCATTTCATTATATTAAGCAGCATTTCTTCTGACTTTACGTTCTGAGTTCAAATTCTGCCGGGGCCAACTTTGCCTTTTATACTTCCAGGGTCGATAAAGTGAGTACCAGTTACGAACTGGGTCGATAAAATCGACTACTCCCCTCCCCCCAAAATTTCACGCCTACGTGCCTAGTATAGAAAGGATTATATTAAGCGGCATTTCTTCCGACTTTACTCTCTGAGTTCAAATGCCACCGGGGTCGACTTTGCCTTTCATCCTTTCTGGGTCGATAAAATAAGTACCAGTTGAGTACTGGGATTGATTGAATCGACTATCCTCATCCCCGAAAATTTCAGGCCTTGTGCCCAGTATAGAAAGGTGCAACTCTGCAGACTTCATTCGCTCTCATGCTAGCACGCCTTATAACCTTGCCAAACAGTAATGTTTAAAGCTAATTTCGCACTTATTTCCAACAGACTCACTTGTAGACGATTTCATGCACATTATGCACTTATTTCTTACAGACTAACTTCTTCATAATCACGAACCAACACTTTCCGACATCTCGAACATTACTAATCATTACTATAAATATTTGTTACACTGAAGCTCGTTTCTAATCTCCTACTATCTCGACCGGCAGTCGTTAGAAGTGTATGTAAACATGTTCAATAAATCTTACAATAAAAAAATACAATTATGTTCGTGTTTTTCCTGTATGCATAAAACACAGCCCAGTTTATACCAAACAAATAACAGCATACACATGAAACTACAGTGACAAACAATTAGAGTAAAAAATATTTTAAATCAGTTATTAGCTGACAATATATGACCTGTACACGATTTATATATGATGGCATTACACATATGTGAAAAATAAAACCAACCTTTTATTCAATTTCTTAAGCAAAGTAAGACCATGAAGCAAAAACTTTAAGTCAGTCATTTATTGACAATAGATGACATGTACAGATTGAAAACACCTTACATAGTATCGTGGCATTACATGCATATTCAGTATTTTTAATGCTAATGACTAACATGAATATTGCAGCCGACGCTACGAAGAAACTCTGCCACAGTCTTAGGGTTCTCCCGTCGAGCAACACTCAAGTTATGAAAGCGTGCTGGTAGCTGCACAAAGCGTCGGCGAACTTTTCTTTAAAGTGGGTTACCAACAGCATCCTGCTGGATAATTCTCCGCACTGTCACTTTTGTTTTCGCGTCAGAACCATTCAGTGACACGCCAGATTGAGGGATGTGACTGTTTTTCTGTGACTTTATTCTTGGATTCAATACCATATTAAAAATTACAAATACACAGAAAACATACATTATTTACATTGGACGGATATGTGTCCTCATCTTGTATTGTTGTTAACACAACATTTCGGCTGATGTCCTCTCCAGCTTTCATCAGGTGTCTTGGTGGTGTTGTTATTGGTTCAGGAATTGAACTTGGAATTGCCTGAAACAATAACAACACCACCAAGGCACCTGATAAATTCTGGAGAGGACATCA
Organism: Octopus rubescens; assembly: GCA_027564515.1. NCBI lineage: Eukaryota > Metazoa > Mollusca > Cephalopoda > Octopoda > Octopodidae > Octopus > Octopus rubescens. Next base: position 13,425,242 of record JAOPUL010005356.1, read on the forward strand.
ACCGAAACGTGTTAACAACAGTACAAGATCAAGACACATATCTGTACAAGGTATATAATGTAAAATAATGTACATAATTCCTCGTCTCAAAAACAATATAGAATAACTAAAATAGTTTTAAGAATAAATTTAAACTACGGCTTTAATATATTCAAACAAAGGAGAAGTACACTAGTTAGATTTCAAAAGGGATGAAGGAAATAAGTACTTTAATTTGACACTATTTCCTCTTATGTATATTAAGTGGTAAGTGGATTACCTTATCAACAATCTATCAATAACCACATTCCGCGGAGGTGGCCTTTACCTTTCATCCTTTCGGGGGGTTGATAACATACTTATCAGTTGAGCATTGAGGTTGATGTAATCGACTTACCAGCTCTGGTCTTGAGCCAAACTTGAAACTAATCTATCAATAACCAGATTATTTAATCCTCAGAAAAAATCTGGTTAAATAGTATGACTTTGAAATGGGTTAAGCGAAATATTGGAGTTATATCAATTTCAATATACGTATCTATACGTAAGCTGATGAGCTGGTAGAATCGTAAGCACGTCGGGTAAAATGCTTAGCAGCATTTCGTCCATTTATACTTTCAGAGTTTGACTTTGCCTTTCATCCTTTCGGGGTCGATAAATAAGTACAAGTTGAACACTGGGGGCTCGATGTAATTGACTTACCACTTCCCTCGAACTTGCTGGCCTTGTGCCAAATTTTGAAACCAACTTACATATCTATATAATAGTTAATTATGCCGTATATTTTGGAGGAAGAGATGATAGGAGGATATGACAGAGCGGTTCAATTCGTTTGGTTTGGTTTGATATCATTATGCAGCAATTGGAAGTGTGGATGCTGTTATAGATCTGGGTTGACCAACACCCTGCAGAAGCTCGTCGTGTATAAACGTGTATAAACGCGCCCGCATACACGTACACACACACACCCACCCACACGCACACACACACACATACACACACACACACATATACACACACACACATATACACACACATATATATATATATATACATATATGTGTGTGTGTGTTTGTGTGTGTGTGAGGGTGTATGCGTATATACACACATATCATCATCAACGTGGTTTTAACATCTGCTTCACCTATTTCCATGCAAAGTAATATTGGTCCTTGGCCAGACATGGAGACTGGAAAGAAGCAACATCTTATATATGATGCTCATTTACAAGCACCAGGTGATGTCAAGACAAAGCTATATACAAACACGCAAATACATACGTCCACATATTCTTACATACGCATATGTGTGTGCGTGTGTGTGTATGTGTGTGTGTAGGTGGGTGTGTTCGTGTGTGAGTGAATGTATGTGTGTGTGTGTGTGTGTGTGTAAAGAAAGATTTTTAAAAAATGATTTTAACTATTAAATAATTGGTTTTGAAAAACAGAATGACATGAATCGTTTGGAAATAAGTTTTCGCATTGTGGGTAAGCGCTTTCGTTATTCAATTCGTCAACCTCACATAGTATTAACTAATCAATATAGAGGAAGTTGTTCAAAGAATTTAATTTTGAAATATTTATTTTAAAAAAACTCCTTCTATGCAGATTAGCCCATACTACGTTACTTGTGTTTGGAAAATTGAACAAAGAAAGTGCTTACGGACACTACGAATATTTTTTCAAGAAGATTCGTGTCATTTTGTTTTTCAGAAAAAAAAGAAGTTTTTAAATAGTTAATAACTTATTCAGAAAATTTTTTTATTGTGACTGTATAATGTATGTTTTGGAAAATCCTTTAAATACATACATACATACATGCATACATACATACATACATACATACATACATACATACATACATACATACATACATA
>JAOPUL010005356.1:13432366-13450878 GCA_027564515.1 Octopus rubescens
TTATATCCATATTGTGCATCATTGAGCAATTTCGAGAGTGGTATTAAGGCTAGACAAAAGAGGAGTGGTGATAGAGATTCGCCCTGGAAAATGCCACATGAAATTCTTATATCTCCAGCGTTGAGCACTGGGGTTGATATAATCGACTATTCCCCTCCCACATAATTTCAGGCCTTGTACCTATAGTAGAAGGAATTATTATACTTGTTATTAAGGTGGTAAACTGGCAGAATTGTTAGCACGCCGAATTAAATGTTCAGCAGTACTCCTTCCGGCCCTTTAGGTTCTGAGTTCAAATGCCGCCAACATAGAATTTGAATTGTGAGTGCAGAACGTTGCTTATGATTGTTATTTGAACATTATATTATGTTCCTCTGCTTTGTGTTCACTGGTCAACTTTCTTCTTAGCACTGTGGAAAAGCAAAATTACTAAATCGTTGGTCAAAGTGTCTTGTGGTATTTAGTCTTCTCGCTTTACGTCCTGCTTTCTAATTCCATCAACATGAACATTTCGATGGTCGACATAATCGACTGTACCCCCTCCTTAAATGTGTTTTGCTATATGTTAGAAATCTTGACATAATTTGTAGACACCCCTCCCCATGCAAAAATACTTTGAATTATTTTACATTCTTAGATCAAATCCAACCAAGGCTAACTTTGCTTTCCATTCTCCCGAGAATGATAAAATAACTACTAGTCAAATAATGAGATTGAAGTAATCGACTTTGCCTCTCTCACCCTACACCACACGATCTATGGTTTTGTGCTTATTTTAGAAATTAGAAATCACTATTAACTATTTCATCGTATGCCATAGAGGCAAACAAAATTGAATTACGAATTCAGGTTATTCATTTACGGAAGCAAATTGTTTTATCTGCAGATGTTGATCTAATTAAAGCAAAAATGGAATTTTTAGTTTTTAGCTTTTTCTTAAAGCGGCAAAAAAATTCCGGAAATCCCAAAATAAATTTCTTTTCTTGATTTTACTCTGCTCAAACTGTTTAAATTTTATGTACATACCTCGAGGGAAATAACAAAATGTAATTCATTATATGCAAGTTATTAAGAAGAGTTTGAAATTAGGATGTCTTTTTATAGTTAACGCACAACTTTATAAATATTTCGAAGGAGTTCCGGAATGGAATTTTGGTAATCCTGTTCGGAATTTCTAACATTTCGTGGTTTTTAGCTATTTTTATCCAATTGGGAGTATCTCAGAATTCACTTATTTCTCATAATTCTTACTTTTGCATTTGAATACACACGGCTATAAAGTGATCCATCATAATTTACACCAATTCAATGCCACCTGTTAGAATTACCTAATATCTATGACCGCAGACAGCGAAATGTACTATACTTTTCTCATTAAAACTCTATCCATTAAAAAAATATTGTCACAATATCGTACACAACTAAAACCATTATCACAAATTTTGACAGTAAAATCCGAATTGGGAGGATACTGTATCGGCATGGTAAATCCAAGAGTATTTGTTGGGTGTCAGTAAGTTCAGTTGCGCAATAATAGCTCGGTTGACAATTTATGGTTTAACACATTCCGTAGACGGCTTTTTTCGCAACTACACGTCAATTAAACTTGATAACAAAATAAACTCGCCTAGATTTAATAATTTTTTTTTCTTACAGCCAGACATACTCATTCCACTGTAGTTACATAAATTTCACTTAGCTAAAATTGATTAAGTTTTTGAAAGCAAGAAAATACTAACTATGAAAACAATCAGGCAAAAATTACTCTTGATTTAATCGTTGACCTTAAGGCGGCGAGCTGGCAGAATGGTTATCGCACCGGACTTAGCGGCATTCCTTCCGGGCTTAAGATTTTAGTTCAAATGTCGCGGGATTGACTTTGTCTTTCATCCTTTTGGGGTCGATAAAATAAATACAGTTGACTACTGTGGTCGAAATAATCGACTAGCGCTCCCCACCAACATTTTAGGCCTTGTGTCTATAACACTGGTCAACAAAAAAATTCATTTCATGGTTCCGGTATAATTTAGTCTGATTTTAGGGAAATCAAGTGTGCAGAATCTGAATATGACAACGGTTAAGCTGTATCGGGTCTAGTTTTCGAGAACCAGCATATCCATGTTTATGATCCATATCTATGTGGCCAATATTACATAATCCAATTTTATCCCCTATATTAAGTTGTTAACTAATTTATACTTTCTGTTTTTGTTTTAGATCATATAATTGTAACTATCCTCAGATATTCTTGGATAATTCACAACAACTTTGACTAGTGGGAGAGATGGAACGCCGGAAAGATGTAAATTACCCGGATCGATTTTGCTATATTTGTGGACTCTTCACCCCAGAAAGCATAAAGAAACCAATGACAAAAGCAATTCAAGTAAACTACAAATGCTACTTCAAATGTCCATTACGAGACCAGGACAAGAAATGGGCGCCTCATATAGCGTGTAGGTCATGTGTTGATTACCTAAGTGAGTGGAAAAATGGGAAACGAAGCTCTGGTTTGCCATTTGCCGTACCAATGGTGTGGCGAGAACCAAAAGACCACAATGGCTACTTCTGCCATATGAAGACACGAACTACACTTCAATAACCCAATATCTCGTCAGCAATCCGACCAGTACCTCACAGTGACGAATTACCTGCTCCAGTTCCACCTGCTGAACACGAGCTAATCTTTGATTCTGATTCCGTTAACACACCTATTGATGATGACTATCAAGACGAACATGAGACAAGTGAACCCCTACCATTTAACCAGGAAGCTCTTCACGATCTCATTAGAGACCTAGATTTGTCTAAAGAAAAAGCAGATCTCCTGGGACCAAGACTGAAGCAACGAAACCTGTTGGAACCTTGCGTCCGCATTACAACTGCTCGTCATCTCGTCATAAACAGCTTGCAGCATTTTTCAAAATGGAAAATAACCTTTGCTATTGCCATGATGCAGATTCTCTCATGCATCAACTATGTAAATCTGATTCATACAAACAAGATGATTGGAGGTTGTTCATTGATTCCGGAAAAATACTCTAAAAGCAGTCCTTCTCCACAATAGAAATCGGCTTCCCTCCGTACCAATTGCACACACAACAAATATGACTGAGAATTATGAATCTATGAAGATTTTGCTTTCCTCAGTTCAGTACCAGAAGCACCAGTTGAAAATTTGTGGAGATCTCAAAGTAATTAATCTACTTCTAGGTTTTCAGACTGGTTACACAAAACATATGTGTTTTTTTTATGTTTGTGGAATAGTAGAGCAAATGCAAAGCACTACATGAAGAAAGATTGGCCAGCAAGACCAAAGAATGCACCTGGTAGATTCAACTGTCTGTACAAACCTCTCGTGGATCCAGAAAAAGTGTTCCTCCCTCCATTACATCTCAAATTAGGCCTGGGCAAAAACTTTATTAAAAGCATGGATCATACAGGTAATGGGTTTCAGTATTTGTGTAAAAAATTGGTTAGAGTGGTATCTGAAGCAAAGTTAAAAGCAGTGGTTTTGAATGGTCCCCAGATTCGTATACTGGTTAATGATAGTGAGTTTACGAAAACACTAAACCCTTTAGAGACTAATGCATGGAAATCATTTGTAGATGTGACACAGAACTTTCTTGGAAACCACCGTACAGACGACTATAAAGACATTGTTGAAAACATGGTACACAATTATCGCGTTCTGGGTTCACGAATGTCATTGAAGCTTCATTTCTTCCATTCTCATCTTGATTTCTTCCCAAGTAATCTAGGATACAACAGTGATGAACATGGAGAGAGGTTTCACCAAGACATTGCCATAATAGAGAGTATGTATCAGGGTCGGTTCAATCCCAATATGATGGGCGACTACTGCTGGACACTGCAACGTAAAAGCAAAATCCAGAATGTTTTTTAGAAATGTTTTGAAATGTTTTGTTATGTTCAGAATGTTCTTCAGAAATGGTTTGATAATATAATAAGTGTTAAAAAAAAATTTTATATGTTTATATCTAAGATACATATGTTACACAATGTATAAATAATGCGATACGAGGAACATATTTTCAATCTCATATTAAAGTATTCTGGTCCGATAGCAAAAAAATGAATATCAAAACTGAATTTAGTGCTATGAAATTAGTAAGATGCACATATTTACATGTGAGAACCATTTTGGCTGTTGACCAGTGTAATCTACCATCCTTAAACCTTTAGAATTTAAACCGACCACATCTGGCCCAAATATTCAACCTGTTTTATGTTAAAACCAGCCAGATCTGCCCTCTCACGTGTCATTCCCAAAATAAATACAATGACATTCCCAAAATAAATAAAATCTTGAAGCTATTAGAAGATACATGATTAATTCAAAACAATGTGAATGAATAGGTACAGGCGTGGGTGTATGGTAAGACATTTTCTTCCCAGCCACATGGCTCCGGGTTCAGTTCCACTGTGGGGAACCTTGGGCAAATGTCTTTTACTATAGCCTCGGGCCAACCAAATCATTGTGAATGGACTTGGTAGACCGAAACTGAAAGAAGCCAGTCATATATATATATATATATATATATATATATAAATTACATATATTAGGGAAGAAAGCATATCTTCCATTTATCCAATATATATACATATACATGCTGGTGACATGTTAAAGGCACCCTGTACACTCTCTAGAGGGGTTGGTGTTAGGAAGGGCATCCAGCCATAGAAACCCTGCCAAAACGGACTGGAGTCTTGTGCACCTCTCCAGCTTGCCAGTTTCCACTCAAATCGTTCAACCCAAGCCACCAGGGAAAATGAATTCTCATTGATGATGATAATGATGATAAATATATATATATATATATCATAGTGGGACCAAACCCAGAACCACATGACTAAATATTTTTTAGACACATGTAGACTCTCGCAGACATTTGTATATGAGTATGCATGTGTATTGACTTAACTATGAATTAGAAACTGTGTTCGAAGAAAGCTTTATTTTGTCCAACATGCACTAAATATCTGCCTACATGGTTGAAACTGTTAGAAACACATAGAAGGCATTTATTTCCTTAGACTTTGAACTCTTTTCTTTTTATCTTCAACTATGGATGACTCAGGGGAGGAAAAACTTGCCATAAATATTCTTCACTTTGTTGCACGCCAACTATCTCTTTTTATCTTGAGCAATCAATGTTATATCAGTTTTCCAGTAAGAGGAGGGTTGGTTAGCTAATTCACAAGTGTGGTCTTATGAAATAGCTTCATTTGAGTTAATGACAGAGAAGTAAGAATGAAAGATTCGTGGAATGATCAAGGGAATACAGTTACTAAAGAATTGTGAAAGGAATGAAAGTTCCAAGAAATAATGAAAGAATAAAGACATGTTCAAGGGAATAAAGAAAAGAAAAACTAAGAAATGTAAATGAAATTATTTTGTTTTTGGGGAATTTGCAAAGAAGGGAGAAAATGTATATTTTTTTTACTTGTACATTATAGTTTTATTTGTTAATGTATATATATTCTTTAGCCACAAAATATTGCCTACATTAAACTTAATCTCTTGCTAAATTTACATTTTCTATAATCTATATTATATCAGAGTTTCTTCTGTTTCTAAAAGGGTATTGAAACTTGCTTCAAGCATTGCAATGTGTAGGTGATATAAATGTTTGAAAAAATCCTTTGTGCAATGCAGATGAGAAGTTAGGAAAAATATGTAAGGTGGTATCAATAAATGAGGAAAGAAGGAATATATTGTATGACCTAATATAGGTTCTTTAATGCTCTTTCAATATTTTGGGAATGATTCCCCTTTTCAAATAAAGAAAGAAAATGATCAAAAAGTTTGACGAAATTTGTTGCTACCAGCAGGCCATTCTGGTATGTAGTGATGAAAAGCATTGATGGTTTATTGCTTTTATAAAGGTGGTTGGTTAAGACACACAATATCAGTATCAGCAGGTAGTGTGATTTGGCATAAGCAATAGTAGTAAGTGTCTTGTCAAGAAGATGTTTGAAGGAGTAGTGGCAAAGGTCACTTAAAAATAGCTGAACTTTAAGGTAAGGTTAGTCAGTAAGAAATTTTGAGATTGTTTTTTTTGTTTAAAAAGGGTAGGTTGTACTAAGCTGCTGTTAGGTGTGGTAAAATATGTTGTAGTGATTTGGTGAATGTATGTGAATAATAAGAGAAAGAAGTGAGTTACATCATGCCTGAGATTTATGTTCAAGGCACACCTGCCTGAGGAATGCTCAGCTACTTACACATTAATTCAGGAGCAGGTTTTAGTTGATCAAACAACTTAATCCTTATTGTCAAAATGTGGAGATCCATTCTATTTAATTAGAGAAATTGCAGTGATGCTGATACTGAATGTCAATTATGTGTCAGAGGAATGTTCTGCACACTGAATACAAATACCTTAAGGTCTTGATATCTAATAGCTGAAAACGTTGATAAACTGAGATTATCCATGCAATTGCTATGTAAAAATTTCCTTTAGATATGTGTTTAAAACCTAAAGACAACAGGCAAAGGAGGCAACTCTAATATAAATGAATTGAAATTTTATAGAAAGTGCAGTATGAGATAAATCTGACCTGTAAGCCAGTGGATGAAAGCACTGAACATGTTTAGGTCTTATTAAACTTCCTTAGTGATGTATATTCTACTCAGTTGGCAATAATAAGAGTGATCAACATGCACACACACACACACACACACACACATACATATATATCCATTTAGGGTTGATTGTTGGAGGAAAGAGTATTCACTGCTACAATTATATATTCATTTTGTTTGAGTCAGTCTCTTACTACTCTGAGTTTTGCCTGTAGGTGTATGGAGTCTTCAGGCAAGTTGCAAATACAAATATTATATAATAAATAAATATTATATATCTATATTTATCCCCACTTCAAAGTGGATGTTCTAAGTGGAGATAAATATTACCTCTCGGTTCTAATACTGCCTCTGTCACTAATAAATATTTTATATATCTATATATTCTGCTTAGCCATAGCGATACTGATAACCAGTTCCTATAACTCAATATACTTATTGATATGCAAATTATCCTAAGATTGAGTGATCTCCCTTGGTATAAAGAGAATGCAGAAATAGAGAGAGAGGTCATCTTGAAGGACATACAGTCGAATTGAGGATAAACTATAGGATGTCTTACTGCTTTGAAATAGTTTCTTTGAACCAGAATTCCTGGTCATACATGACACTTATAGTTCACAGTGAACCAATAGGTCAGTTCAAAGTGTTATATCAATTAATAAATGCATTACAAAAGAACAGGAGAAAAACATGAACTACATAACCAAACATTTTTGCTTCTCTGTAAATCCCTAAAAATATGAAACTATGTTTATATGTCAGAGAGTTGATTTCTGGGACAATGTTGATGGCATGTTTAAAGGCTGTGTTGCAAATTCTGGTTCCTATGTTTGAAGTTGCTAAATTTTCTTACAAGTTTATTTGAATATCCACCCAAACTGCAGTTGTTGTCTTTAATGTACAATTGGGGGTGTTTGGAAGTACATTGCTTTGAAGACACCATGTATTTCCTCACTTGCTTATCTTTTACTATTGAATCTATCATTAAATTGGTAAATAGCTTAAAATGTCATTTTCTATTATTCTTGGAGACAGTACTTAGAAAATAAGAATATGTTGAATATTTCCTTTGAAAATAAACAAATTAAAATCAGTGAAACAAAGAATAGAAAAAGAAAGTATATTTCGTTTTTAACATCTTCATCAAATGCAATCTTGAATGCACGTCTTCTTTCTTTTTCTTTTCTCTTTCAATTACATCTCTTTCTCTTGATTTATTTCTCTCTCTCTCTCTCTCTCTGTCTCTCTCTCTTTTCTCTCTCTCTCTGTCTCTCTCTCTTTTCTCTCTCTCTCTCTCACACACACACCATATAAACACCTCACATACTGAATATGACATGGACATGTCTTAATATTAACAGAAGGAAATAAACTAATATTTTGTTGGGAAAACATTGACAGCTTTATTTTTCCCTGTCACTTGTCACTGAGATATTTTTGAAAATTAGAAAAAAATATATATATAACTATTTTAAAAAGGTTGGAAGGATTTAAGAAAGAAAAAAAAAACAAGAAAATATCAAGAAGATAATAATGATTGGAATTACAGAATTTCAACCACATTGATTATGCAGTTTATAGTTTTCAGTTTTCTGAATTTGTACATAAAAATTCCAAAAAATATAAGAACATACAACAATGAGAGAGCTAAACAAGTTCTTTGTAATAGTTAGTATGGTGCCTTATGCTTGTGAATTGAAATATTTCTACGATTGATCTTCCAAACACAACAAAATAAATACTGGTAAGATATTCGAATCAATTCAATTATATACTCAATATGCTTACAAAATGAATATTGGACCCAGCCACTATGAATTCTATCAAAATCATTTTAAGAGGTGTCTAGACTATTTAGGGTGTGTGATGCAAATATCTTTATTGAAAGAGGATGATGAGTGTATCATCAGGGGAAGTGTTATCCTTAGAGCAAGTAGTACCCTGGTGTTGGCGGAATATTATAATGGACCAGTATGAATTTGTTAGTATGTGAGCACCTAATAAAGAAATCTCCTCTACTGTTCAGGTAGTTACCAGATCTTTCAACCTATCTAATACACGCGCCTTCCCTGCTGTGCAAAATTAACATTCCCTTTCCCTATTGGTGTGCTGCTGGATTAGTCGAGAATTCTCCTCCTGATAATCTAAATCCATGTTGAACATTGTAAGGTTCCAGTTACGACTGGTTAACTCTGTGGAATATTGCCCCTCAATGTAACGGATGATCGTACAGAGGTTATAAAAGATTTACTTAAACTTACCTTCAGCCATGTCTATTTAATGCTTCTTCTCAACTGGTTGATTTGAATAATTGCAGTAACTTCGACTTCTTAGACGACCATGTTGCATGTCTGATGTAAAAGACGTTTCAGTCTTCCTATACGAGCATCCAGAACACCACATTTCAATGATTTGTTGATGACGTGTGTTTGCATGTTAGAAGAACAGATGTAAATGATTTTAGTACAGCCTCTGTTGGAAATCTTCATTTAACTATGATTCACTGAGAAATGCATATCTAGATGAGTCGGTAATGTGTGCGTGTGTCTGTGTATATGATTCTGCTTAGGCATAGTGATACTTATAAGCCATTGTTAGAACTCAATATACATATACTTTACAGTAAGCCATCAGGTCAGTACAGAACATAATATCTATTACAGAATGACAAAAGAACGGAAGGTATGTGATCACATTCATGAGTCTGCACCTGTTTTTGAAGCTTGCTTCCCGACCACACGGTTCCAGGTTCAGTCTCACTGCGTGGCACCTTGAGCAAGTGTCTTCTACTATATCCTCGGGCCGACCAAAGCCTTGTGAGTGGATTTGGTAGACGGAAACTGAGAGAAGCCTGTCATATATATATATGTATATCACCTTCTTCTAGATGTTATTGACACACACACACATATATATATATGTATGTTTGTATATAATACATCACACATTAGTATCCTACACATATCTCAGGGTTTATTATTTAGTTTAAATGTATTATTTCTACATCAAGTGTCATGTCTAAGAAGTTAGTTATCTCGAGGTTGATACTGACTGTAATTGTTTTCGTCCAAGCTGGAAGAAGGCGCTTCAACAGCAACCTTGGTCATCTTTTTTGAATTCCATGTGACAAACACTTGCGGACATGCTTACAAAATCAAAAAACAACACAGCACCCACAACTTTCGGAAACATTTTTTCATGCTCAGAAGTGCTAAAGCGTGGAATAAACTACTCCCATCAGTCGTTAGCTGTCGAGACACTACATCCTTCAAAGCTTCCTGAAATTCGCCAACAGTACACCTGATGACTCTCTTTCTTTCTTTTTTTTTAGTTGTAGTGCACCTGAGCAGTCTATACAACAATTTTCTTTCATTGTATCATATGTCCAGTAGCATGAGTAGTAATGGCTAATCCGTCATCCCTCTATAGACCAATATTCGGGCCACTGAATGTTCTCTTTTAGAACGTCTAATTTGTGTAGACCGACGAGAGCGTATATATCCGTACTGTTTTATGACCCTGTATTCACGTCGAAAGTAGTACATGTAGTGTTGGACCTCTTTGTTCAGATTGGTCCTTATCAAATAGCAGATATATTCCTGGCATCTCTAAGTCTTTTTCATCCAAAACACAGATTAATTTGGCCATTCTAATGCCTTATTTAGAAGAGAATGAGTTATCGATTATTACTTTTATTAAATCTGTTTCTGTGTTAGTTGGTGTTATTAGTTTATACCTAGGTTTAACATAAAATTTTTCTTTGTGATCCTTAACTATGATACAAGCCTCCATTTGAAGTAAGCATTCAATCTGTCATTCAAATTTATTTTCTTTATTGGCATTGGACATCTGTATAGTGGTTTTCTTATATATAAAGGACCCATTTCATATACGTTATTAGTTTTCTCAGAGAATATGAAAGAGTTAACGCAATTTCTAATTTTCTTAATATCAGTTTTGAGTTTGTTTTGGAAGGGGTTTGTGTATTAATGAAATTTCATATTAGTTGCTGTTCTAGAGATCAGCTTAGAAAGATTTTACGTCTTGCATTTTTTTTTTTCAGTGAGGATCAGTTCTTGTTCTTAGGTTATAGTGTTTCTTAGGAGTGGGAATACTATTTGTGTATATAGAAGGCTTTCTCTCTTGTATGCTTCACACCTGGCTATACTTTCTTCGGTAATATTCTGAAATACTACATGTTCGGTGGAATTGGTATATTCTTTTTATAGAATAATCCAATGGTCATATTTTGTGCTAATGTTGTAGGTCCAATTTATGATCAGTGCTCGATTATACTCGATATATCACTAATCATTCAGTATAGTGACAGCTATGATTTTGTGAAAATCTTATGGAGTTTGATATACCTAATACTTATGTGTGAGGGCGCATGGACTAGTGGCTAGTCCATGCACCCTCACACGACCGCGAGATCGTGATTTCAATTCATGGTTCTCGTTGTGTTCTTGAACAAAACACTTCATTTCACGTTGCTCTGCGATCACTTCAACACCCGACGTATGGCACACCGTGTACCTATTCAGACAACATTGATTTGATGAAAAGAATGAGCTAATGTACAGTACATAGATTTAATCACTATAAACAATAATCATTTGTGCAGGTTGTTCAGCAAGAGATTGCAGAACTGTCTTTCTTGGACTACGAGAGATTACTAATGCTTCTGTGTTGACATAGAATAAGAAAGAAGTCACTTCTAGAATAAATAATATATAGATTGACATGGCAATGATGTAAATTTAAAAGTTTATTTATGTGAGAAAGAGGTCTTCGGAAGGTCTGCTTAATCTGGTTTCTTATCTGGTAGCATTTAACAATGCTATCTGGTTAACCCATCTTTTCTTTTTTCATGAAACGTAAATAGAAATATAGCTAAAAAATTCTTAACATTAATAGGCAGCCCCTTTCCCACCAGTCAGCACTGCTATAGGACCATTTTATTAAATTAAAAACTACTTGAAAGCGACCTGCCGTTGTACTCCTGACATGTAGAAATTAGTAACACTTAAGGTGATGCGTGCACACATAAAAACAAGGAAACATGCCTACTTAACCATCTTGCAACAGTAAATCATTAATATGTGAGGTGGAAGTTATCTCCCCTTACAAGAATGAAAAAACTGAACCGAAAACAACATTGGGATGGTTGAGGGAAGCTTCAAAGATTCAAGAATATATGTGTGTGTGTGTGTGTGTGTGTGTGTGTATGTGTGTGTGTGTGTATGTGTGTGTGTGTGTGTGTATGAGGGAGAGAGAAAGGCATACATATGTTTATACGTATGTCTATATAAATATTCACACATGCATATATATATGATTGAAGTAAGTAATCTTGTGAAGATTTTTTAGGTGGCTGTTAGTTGAAAGCAATATACTGTTTGGCACACAACCATATTTTTTTTTAATATGTTAGTTACTCCTAGTGAAACATAATACAAATCCTTCACACAGTTAGCTATAGTCATTTTTCTGTGTAGAGGTTTTTCTACCATTTTTAGTTCCTTCTATATTGTTTGGTATATTAATTATACTAACCAATATACTAATTATACCCGTTCATATACCAACCAGCTGCGTTTCACCTTTCTCTCCCATTAACATGTCTGGCTGAGTCATTTAAAGAGGTCTTTCTGAGTTCCTTTTCTGTTCTTCATTATACCTCTATTTTAGCAACCACATCGCCTTTCATCTTGGTCGGTTACTTTGAGGATTTAGTGACACAGTAGTTGATAGATCGGTAACTTAGAGTTACTGTTAACATATATTTAATGCAGGAGACATTGAAAAGCAAACTAGAAATAATTATGTAGTTAGGAAAAAGAAAAGCCAATGTTTTTTGGCTCTTTTGGTGAGAAATGAACACCACTCTGGACTTGTTTTGATATTATCATGACCTCATTAGTAAAGCATACTTCATCATACTTGTTGAAGTAACGATTGGCGTATCATCATCATAATGAATATGCCGCAATGTTGCTTGGTCACCCATGTCGTGGTGGTTGCTTGTTGGTGTGTGTTGTATTGTTGAAGACCATCGTCGTAGTGGTGCTTGTTAGCTGCTTGTGTAATAAATGAAGCAACTCACGAACTTTTAACTTTTAATATATTTATTGCTGGACATGATTTACTGCGTTGGCTGTTTACAAAAGAAAGATACTGATAATATAACCGCCTGCTAGGAGGAGAGAACTACGCTGTGTCTTGTTGAAGGCTAGCTGTGATACATCGTGTGTGAGTGGCCGAAGTGATCTGGTCTTAGCGGTCTGCCTTCTGTGAGTGCCCAAGTTAGACTTCGCGAATGATTGAGGCCGTCTGGCTGAGTTAGATGACAAACGGTTTTTATAGGGTGAAAAGGGATCGAATTTTGATCCTCTGAGGAGCCGTATCACACAACTGCTCCAAGCTAATTGGTCGATTTAAAGGGAAATCATTTGGTGTCCCTTGACACCACGAATTCCGCTGACAGGCAAAGGGAGACTACTCTGAGTCTCTTTTGTTAAAAGACAATGATATCACTCGTTGTATATCGGATATCCTACAGATCAATCACGTGGTGGTTCACACGTGATCTATAACTGAATATATTGCAATTGGGGTCCGAATCTCTACAAATCTCTACAAATGTACAAGAATGTACAATCATTCTTGTAAAATACGTTATGCTAATCAATATATTGTGAAACACCAATAGTATCCAAATATGGTGGCTGTCCAAGAAGAAAGAAAGTCAACGATGTTAAGTGGTAAAATGTTACTCAGCAATATCTGAGCTATAAAACTTCCTGCAGGCATGCAAGAATTTAATACTCATATCTTTTTAGTTTAATTTTGCATGTGTAAATCTTGGAACTGTCTTTTTGATTAATCACTGGTTATAATGCAAGCTTGGACGAAGTGATACATGCTGATGCAGTGTAGCATGCTCTAAGATACTTTTAATGTATTTTGAACGAATTCGGGGTGGATTCCTTCAAGAACCAATCTAACTTGGGCAAAGTTGCATAGAACACTTCTCAAGGTGATTAAATGGATACTGATGAAAAGTATCATGAATTTATTTTCTATTAACCGAGTATTAGATTTAAGTATATTGCTATTGTCCACCTGCACTTTTACACAATAAACCAAAACTTTCGCCAGGTATTTGTCATATTAAGAGGACATTTGTAAAATCATGTAGGAAGCAGTGTTATAGTTGTAAAGGGAATAACCACTTTCTCTAAGCACATTCGTTAATGGTAACGCTCTTTTAACAATTTTCAACTCTTTAGTTCTATTGAGTGATCTAATTCTATATTGATATTTTATACTTTATTACATGGCCTTAGAAGGACTTCTGAACTCATTACTTTATTCGACAAACCTCTAAGTGTTTTGAACTGTATACTCAGTCTCCTGGGATGCATTGGTGGCCGTTGGCATCTGGGGAACCAGAACAGTGACGTCATAACATTCTCTCTGATCGACGATCCCATTGTTTCGTTTCGTCTTTTTCATGTCTCAGCTTACATATTTCAGATATATGTAAGTTTATACATAGTGACACTGTTACTGATATGTGAAATTAATGGACGTAAAATGCACTTTACATATGTGTATGTGTGTGTACGCGTGTAAGAGCTAATGAAATATTTCACGTAATATAAGTAAATGATTAATTACACAATTTGTTCGTTGATAACTGAAAGTCAAGGAGGAAAGATCATTGCTTCAAATAATAAAAAAAAAAAAATACTCTTGTCACGTGCAGAACATGAAGGTATATTTGGTGCCTGAAGCGAATTCATAGTCAGCACAGGTAAAGGATTTGAGGATTTCATAAATGTATCTTCCAGATTTAGTAATTTAGATTCAAAGCATTTTGGCACCGAATGTAATGGGAACAAATTAGAATTTTTATCAGACGTTATCCGCAGTCAAATTGAAATCGTACAAGAGTATTTTTCTTTCACAAAGATGCGTTCAATGAGATATACACTAGCAGTATGGAAAATTCAAGTATACAACTGTTGATAATCAACTATGCACTTAAATTCACGACTGCTAATGAGGCATTTCATTTATCTTAACCTGTCCACATTTTTCTAACTTCCCCAACAAGTGCAATTACGGAACGATCCTTTAGCTGGCTTAAGTTCATAGATTCATATCTTCGTTGTACATTGGATGAGGAGAGATTGTCTGAGTTTTTAGTTTTGCTTTCCATTGAAAGACAGTTGGCAGCTAAGATGGATTATGATATAGTAATAGATAATTACTTAACAAAAATGAAGCCTATAAGAAAGATAAGGATGAAGTTATTGCATACATTTTTCATAGTCTTTGGTTTTATTTCCATTTTACGCTTAAAAAGTACAATGATTAAATAACACATTTTTGTTTTGTTTGTGTTAATTTTGATTTTAAATACAGATTTATGAGCTTACCCTACATTTTTTCTTGTGTTTCTATTTTAAATACAAAATAACTTATATACTTCCTTTAAAACTGTATTTTCCTAGTGTTTTGACTATTGATACAAAATTATAATTATGTATTTCTTTAAAATTTTCATTTTTCATGTGTTTATACATTTCCTTTCAAGATGTATACTCCTAGTGTTTTGATTTTAGATACAGAATAAAAATATAGAATAAGTCTAAATATATTTCATTTGTGTTCTGACGCCTTTTTTCATGTGTTCGCTCTGGCTACACCCTTGGTAAGAAAGGCATTAGAGATATTTTTGAGTTATATAGTTAAGTGAACGAGTGAAATTCTTATATCAAAAATAGTTAACTCAGCTTCTTCTATAATATCAATGATATATATATTGGAAAGTGAAAGAGAATTATGTTAAAATATTTTTAGTCTATGTCTGTCCACATGATAGTTCTCAATCTATTTTTATTTCTTATGCTTTGAAGTATTAGAAAAACCGGTGTGTGTATATATATATATATATGTGTGTGTGTGTGTATGAATGTATTATTTGTTGTGTCGTTGTGTCTCTGTTGTGCATTTTAGCCCATTTCTCATGCGGTCCGAAGGAGTTCTTACTCTAAAGCATGGCCAGGTATCACATCTCGCTCATATATTAAACTTTAGCATAGTTTCTACCGCTGGATGCCCTTACTAACACCAATACTTTATAGAGTGTACTGGGTGCAAGCTCTACAAGACAAGACAAAAGAGTACTCCCAGCCCTGCGTTGTTGTTGCATGTTTGCCAGCCTCTTTACAAAGGGTAAGTGAGTGCATTTTATTGTTACACCAGCACTAACAAGGGAGTCTTTTATCGCAAGGCAAAAGGAGTCTCACTGCTTAATATTGTTTCTGTTCTTCCGGAACAACCTGACTATTAGAGTGGGTAGAGGAGAGAGTGATAACAGAAGATGAACAAGTGGGAGGTGGGGGGAAGAATGAAGGGGAAATAGAGTCGGGTAACAATATGGAAGAGGATGAGGGAGAAATGAGAGATGCAGTGCTATAAGAGTAATGAAGAAACACAGTAATAGTAGGAGGTAATCTCTATGGATGTCTGAATAATTAGGTACATGTTTATGTGACGATGAAACTTCAAGTAATGGCCATGGGAGTCATTAACAGCTAACCTATACATACTTATATAACCTTATATATACTGTATATGACACTGAAATATTAAACTTCTCTTCTTCATGGTATAAGGTTTATTTCATGGTTTGAATTATTTATATTATTTTTTGCTAACCCAGAACATAATTAGTTTTCTTATATTCTACGGTTTTACTGCATATAATATGCTTTGTTGTTTTTCTTTCTTTGATTTTGGTATTGCGATATGGCGTGCTAACGATTCTGCCAATGATGTTTGTGTAGGATATGTACTGTGTTGTGTTATAGAGTACTAGCAGACGTACCCGGCGTTGTTCGGGCTGTCTATTTTAAATTAATATTAATGATTCGTCATAGCTGTCTCATTATATATGCATGTAACTTGTCTACTTGGGCTTTATAGATTGTTCAGTTTTCAGCTCCATACAGCAGGGAAGAAAGCACTATAGCCAGGTACACCTTAAATTTGACACGTATACATATATCTATATATATATAAAACAGTGGATGTATGTGTGTGTGTGTGTGTGCGTGTGTGCGTATGTGTGTGTGTGTAAGTGTCGAACCATGCAGCATCTACAATTTCCAACCGATTTTCATCAATTTTCAACCGAGTTTCGTCAATTTTCAACCGATTTTCGTCAAAATGGGGAGGGTTTTCGAGAAAAAATTATATACAAACAATCTCCGGCGCATAAGTAATCCACGTGTCAAATTTGACGAAAACCGGTTGAAAATTGTAGAAGCTAACTGGTTAGAGACTTACACACAAACACACACACACACACACACACACACACACACACATCAACTGTTTTATATATAGAGATTTACTTTGCTAAGTATATCGTTACATTAAAGACTCATAAGTATGTTATTAACTTTAATGTTTAGTATACTATTGATGGATATTCTTAAACGAGTAAAGAGTGTTCTCAGCTCCTAAACACTGCACATGACAGGTTAAACTCCCTCACATCACAAACTGCATGCAAAATACTTCAAATATGATCATTGAACAAATATGAATCTTTACTGGTAGACTCGATATTTTTATTGGATCAAATGAACATACTATGCTATTAAAATTACAGATGGATGCACCACTGTTAGCTTAACGGTGTTAAATTATTGTAATAATGGTGATTGTTTTAAATCACTGAAGACTATCCTTAAATTTACTAGTGACATCTTGCGGACAATATCATCGATCGAATACATCATGACTTTAAAGTGTAAAATAATAGGTGTTATATTTTTTGTGAGATATGTAAAACAAATTAACATTGCAAATGTGATGTCTCTTGCAACAGAACTGATGACAATAAATAATTAATTATTTAATTACTTTATTCATTCAAAGTCATGAAGTGTGTAAATTTTACTAATGGTGAGAATAGAAATACGTCCAGAATGTTACTGCTATAATAAGTATGCCTGAGGGGACTTAGTTGTCATTTGCGAGGAATTTGATATAAATCGTTTTGACTAGAGAGATAGACGCAATGCTTCATTTGGAAAAGTGTTTAGAGATGGTTCAGTTAATATGGAAGCTGTATATGCATATATATATATATATAATATTATTCTCCAAGCCAAACTCAACACGATAAGCCAAAAACACTGCTATTTTAACCCCAGGAAAGCGCCCTTTCCAGCTGGGTTTTTTGGTGCATCCCACGCACCCATGTATTGCAAGGGGAGTGAACTCCTGTCACAACTCGGTTCAGAGACCACTATATTACGTAATTGCAATATATATATGTTATTTCAGTGTAATACACTGATTTTGCGATTAGCATATGGCAATTGGCAAAAAGTTTGCCAAACCTTATCTATTACAGATAAAAGCAGTATGTATACAGAATATTATTCTCCAAGCCAAAAATAACACGATAAGCCGAAAATACTACTATTTTAACCCCAGGAAAGCGCCCTTTCCAGCTGGTTATTTGATGCGTCTGACCAGGCTTGAAACAATAAGTACTGGCGTCGATTCATTCGACTAAAAAGTCAAGGCGGTGCCTCAGCATGGCCGCAGTCTGATGACTGAAATAAGTAAAAGATAAAAGATAAAATATATGTATTTATGTGAACTTCTTCTATCATTTATTTAGAATTTGATATAGACTGATGTACACAATGATATAGGTTAGCAAACAAGAGGATTAGAAACCAAAGTTAACAAAGAAAGTTTGGCTGACATATATACTGATAAACATATTGATATAAAGATAGA
This sequence comes from Octopus rubescens, assembly GCA_027564515.1. NCBI lineage: Eukaryota > Metazoa > Mollusca > Cephalopoda > Octopoda > Octopodidae > Octopus > Octopus rubescens. The sequence goes on from JAOPUL010005356.1 coordinate 13,450,812, forward strand.
TAAATAGATAGATAGATGGATGGATGGATGGATGGATGGATGGATGGATAGATAGATATATAGATGG
>JAOPUL010005356.1:13627572-13638187 GCA_027564515.1 Octopus rubescens
TATATGTATGAGTACATTCTTACATATGGTTGTATCATTGTATTTGTTCGTGTATACATACACGTTGTTTATTCTTTGTTCAGCTTAACGCTTGATTATCTTTTCTTTCTTTACTTTTTTCCACATTATACAACTTTCTTTACAGTTTCCCCAATAGACGTTGCCCCATTTATTCGTCAAAACTCATATTTTCTACAAATTCCCATGATCTAAACTTTCTTTTACTAATGTTATAGCTGTATGTTGACAATACAGACCATCACCAGTTCTCTTGAACTCTGGTAGATTTTCTTTTTCTACACAATAATAGCTTCCTTCTTTCTTTTCTCTACTGTTCATGTCATAAAATCTGCACTGGGGGGGGGGGAGTAAATTGTTACTTAGTTGGTTGATTGACACGTTTAATATATTCTGCGTGATTAATAGGTACTGCTGGCTTTGTCTTCATGCTTATTACGATAAAAAATTAAAATCTGTAGCATTCTCAGTCTAGTAACCAATTATTGATTCTATAACTTATTACCATTGACTGTAGCTTTGGCTCTCATTGAGGCGTGTTCCACTGATGTATTTTTCAGGTTGTTTTCGTCAACCTGGACTGTCTGAAGCATGCGAAATGAACACGGTTAGAGGGAATACAGATACAATACTTTTGTAAACGACACACATGTGATAAGAAATCTAGTCCGAAAAACCGGTGCTAAACCTATTGACTTCACATTGGATGGTTTACTTTTTCTTCGTAGTGATGTTGGTATTATTGTTTTGTATTTTCATTCAGTATTTAGTTTCGTCTTTCTACACTTTCTAAATAAACAAGAAAAGCTCTTGACCCAGGTGGTTTTTATCGTTTACATTTTCTCAATCTGAGTGCGATAAATGATATACCAGTGATATAAGGAAGATGATTCAATTCATTATTTTCCTCTTTCGATTATTTACAAATATTGTGATAATTTCAGAAATCGTCCTACATTAAGGAATCCGGTGGAGAGACTATTTAACATGTAAGACTTTTAACATGCATTGTCGTCAAAACCTCTGGTTTACCACTTCTATGGAGAGATTACAGGAATGAGTCACTGATAGTTGCGTCTAGAAGTATTAAACATTATTGTACTATTTTCTTTCAATGAATGAAAAGTAAAATAATAATAATTTGCATCGAGGAATTTGCTTTGATGGTTTATGTATGATAAACGACATCTCAGCTTTTACCTATCAAAAGATTTATGATCACAATGGTAAGTCTTTACAATGTAGTTTAAAAGAACATTATTTATCCGCGTGGTTGTACAGAGGTCAACTGCTAGTATCAGTATTGAAGTGAATAATGAGTCATAATCACCACTTTACCCATCTAAAGCTGTATCCATGATCTATGCAGACGTAAATGACGATGCGTGGCGTGTCCTAAATTCATTTTATAGCTCTAATGGCGAACCACATTACACTGCACCCATCTGTACAATCTATTTCAGATTTTCCTCTATGATTTTAGTTTAATCAACGTGTCAATAGACATGTCAAACTTTAATTTATTATTTAGCAGAATAAGTAACACTCATATATAATATTTGCAGATATTAGATAAGATCGACTGCTACGGTCAATCCCAGAGGAATGTTATAAGCGAAGTGTTTAGTACGGAGTTGGGAGAGTAGAAATGGCGACTAAAATAGGAACGATATATTATAGTCAGAGCTTGGAAATAGAATTATACGAAATATGCTACTTCAAGGATATTAATTGTTTTATAAAAGGCGGTCGGCTGTTAGAAACGTTACCACGCCGGACAAAATGCTTAGAAGCACTTCTGGTTCTTTACGTTCTTAGTTCAGATGCCACCGAGGCCGAATTTGCCTTTCGTATTTTCGGGGTTAATGAAATAAAGTACTAGATGAACACTGGGGTCGATGTAATCGATTTCCCCCTCTCCTCAAAATTGCAGTCTTGTACTAAAATTAGAAAGGATTAATTGTTGTATTAGAAGTTGATTAGAAAGTACCATGTCATATTGATGTTAGTATTTCACATTAAAGACTTTCTGATGCGTCATATGATCTTTTTAGATGTCAAGTCGTAATCTGCAACTATTGAAAAGGGTGTAGCAAGACGGAAACTCACGTTGCCACATTGCTGATTTACAACACAGGCAACAAGGGTTAAACATGTGCACCAACAAAAGTAACAAAGCATATACAAAAATAACATCATTACTAACAAAACTGATATTGGATTCAAATTTAGGCACAAGGCCAGCAATGTCGGGGGAGGGGTTAAGTCAATTAAATCGACCCCAGTGCTCAACTGGTACTGATTTTATCGACTCCGAAAGTATGAAAGGCAAAAAGTCGACCCTCGGCGTAATTTGAAATCAGAACGTAAAGATGAACGATGCTATGCATTTTATTCAGCGTACTAATGATTCTGCCAGCTCACTGCCTTTCAACAAAAACAACAACAACAACAACAACAAAAACAACAACAACAACAACAAAAACAACAACAACAACAAAAACAACTAATAATAACAGCAATAAAAGTTACAAAAACAAGATAAGGAAGGTGAGTCTAGAGAGCCAACCGCCATGTTGAAAATATCTGTGGATCCTCACCGAAACGACAGCCTGGTAAGTGACAATTAGGGATAATGTAGAATAGATAATGATTGTCTGAGAAAAAAAAAATGGAATGAATGCGGCTAGATGGCCTTTGACTATAGATGATCTGTGGTGGCAAGCAGCAAACACATCAACAATGAGAAAATACATCGTCGTCATCAGCGTTGTCGTCAAGGAACAAATTCGAACAAGATCAACAAAATGCTAAATCAGAGTTTTGGTTTAAGTCCATCCCTCATTATCGTTTTGAAACTTACTATATTTCTACAAGCATATTAATTCATTTTTCAATCGCAAATTTCTTAGATTCTATCACATTGGTACAGGAAGTGCACACTTACGCATGAGACCTAAATGTGATTTTAATTATTTTTCCAAAGTACCTTAGAAACTTGTAAACGTAGCAAGCATCAATAAGGACACGAACCTGTCATTAGGCGGAAATACGATAAATAATGACTTATATATTGTAATTTATCAATATTGAAATAAAACATAACAATCAGGAGGGTAAATAATATCCCGACTAAGTCGATCGACAAATATTAGTATAAATTATGGAATTATATCTAACCAAATATTTCTTCATTATTAAACAACAAGATATATCAGAAAGGTATTCTCCTAAGATTTCATCTAATTTCCTTAATAAACTATCTGATTTCCACTTTAGTTGACATCATAATGAATATAAAGTTAAGTCTGAGGTCAAGCGATTTTGTTTATTTAACCCCGAATTTATCATTCTGTCTAAAATACAGATGAGAATCGGTCTGTATTGGTATTTCCTTGCATTTATAATAATAAAGCAATAGTTAGTAATTAAAATTATGATTAACTTCAGTGAATTCTCCAAACCACAGTCGGCTTCCACTAATTTTTCATATTGTCTGTGAAACCTATACAGTCTCGTTCATCCCAACACCATTCTTTGTATACCCAAGCTAAATTAAATCATGTCTGAATATCATAGATACTGATACCATTTTGTACATTCAATAAAATGCAGAAAAAATGTACTCATTAAAATGAAAAGAATTACCATTGATATATTGTATAGGCGCAAGCGTAGCTGTGTGGTAAGGAGTTTGTTTCCCAACGACATGGTTCCGGGTCCCAGTCTCACTCGTCCGACCAAATCCTTGTGAGTGGATTTGGTAGAAGGAAACTGAAAGAAGCCCATCGGGTATACACACACACACACACACACATATACATATATATATATATATATACGAAGGGTATCGATATCGGGAAGATCCAGAAGATAAGTAAGCTATGTAAATGCTAATAAAGTACCAGGTTAGGTTCTCGGTTCGATAATAGTACGAATGGGGAGGAATCCAATGTAGGTCTTGTATTAGCATGTATATAGTAAGTAAAATGAGACAACAAAAGCAAGGTTATGTAGAGAAATCAAGATAGTTATAGAGAGATAGTCTTACAGCTGTTTCTATGATATTAAGGATAACGCTTCATCAGAGACGATGTGAATGTAGATAGTTGGTGTAGTTTAGTGAAGAGAGGATAATTAGGAAGACGGAGAGAATATAAATAAGAGAATAAAAGTAAGGATAAAGGTGTTACGTAACACATTTATTCTTACTTTTATTCTCTTATTTATACACTCTACCTCTTCCTAACTATCCTCTCTTCACTAAACTGCGCCAACTATCTACAATCACATCGTCTCTGGTGAAGGGATGGAACTCGGTATCAGCAGCCTGCATTCTTAACCACTGTGCCATATGCACGTAGGCAATTATGGAGTGAATTTTTGGGTTTATAAACTGATATTTTTCTATCTTTCAGATGGAGTTTCTCTCTATGTCACCATTGGAGTAAAATGTCGGTTCCGTACCGATTAGATAAATTATTCTATAATTAGATAAATTGTTCAATAGTTGCCTATGGCCATATGGAGTACTAGTTAAGAAGGCGGGCTACTGATACCGAATTCCATTCCAGGCAATTCCAAGTTGAATTCCTGAAGTAATAATAACACCACCAAGACACCTAATGAAGGCTGGAGAGGACATCAGCCGAACTGTTGTCTTAACAACAATACAAGATGAGGACACATATCCATCCAAGGTATATAATGTAAAATAATGTACATAATTCCTCGTCTCAAAAATATAGAACAAATTAAAATAATTATCAGTTGATCACAGGGGTCAATTCAATCGACTTAGCCCCTCCCTCAAAAAAAACTGCTGGCCTTGTGTCAAAATTTGAAAACAATATTTACTGATCAGAATATATTTCATTAATGAACTAAAGAGATTGTAACTTTATATATTTTTGATATCCCTGTAATGACCCTCATTCAATCATGTAAAGTTTTAGCTATTCATCAATTTTAACATTTATTTGTCCATGCAGGAATGGGTCATTAAGATTCACATCATCTTGCATACACAACAACAAAGAAAACTGGCCAACAATATGTGCTGGGTGCATTTTATCATGTCACTAGAACTGGAGTGGTTGTCTCATGTACAAGGACTAAAGAGTGCCTTCTATTCTGTATCAGTTCTTGCTCAGAGTATACGTGGATAGCTTGTAATGCAGATTGCAGTCATATTTCACTTATACATACCATTTTGGTGCATGTTTTGTACCACTGGATGTGCAGTTTAGAGAGTGTACTGGGTGCATTTTACAATACCACTGGCACTAGAGAGACTGTCCCATGCAATGAGGTCTAAAGATCCTCACTCTCTCCTGTATCAGTTCGTATTTATAGTTACTGTCTTGTAATACCAAGAACTTTTGTTGGCACTAAACTAAAATCTTTAATCAGCTATTTCTTGTGGGAGGGGGGAAGTGGGCATACGGTTCTCTGTGTTATGGGAAGAGGGAGATCCTACAGTGGTGGTCTCACATTGTCACCATGGCACTTTGTGCAGATGTGTTTGGTTAGAGGTAAACTCAGGCTGTTATCATGGTGTAAGGTGGTGGGGTGCATTTGACTACCAAGGGTGTAATTATCAAGTTGACTGCTGGATCCAAGTGTGGCTTATAGACTAATAGCACCTTCACTTGTGTTGTTAAGAGAGAAACTGGGTTGTGAGAGGAGGGCTGAAACATGAAAATACAGGAAGCAAAAGAGAGAGAGAGAGAGAGAGTTTAAAAATATTGATAGAGATTTCAAATCAGAAATATTAAATGAAATTGAAATTTTTTTTTAATTGATCTGACATTTTGCAGAATGGTTCATTGGGAAGATGTATGTGTGAACTCAGAGGTGTTTGCCACCCACTTGAAGACACACCTCCGTCAGATTTAATTCAAAGACATAACTTTATATGACTTTGTGAGCATGTGCATATCACCATGAAGACGAGAGAGAGAGAGAGAGAGAGAGAGAGGGAAACATATGTCTTGGGAGTCAAAATATCCAATCAATCAGAACAGATTGATGATTAAGCTATCATCATTATTAGCATCACCACACTGTAATCATCATAATTATTGCCTCCTCCACCACCGTCACTGCCACAGCTGCTGCTGCCAACATCATCATATTTATCATCTATAATTGTATTGTATATGACTTTTCAGTGCTGGCACAAGTAGAACAGCTTTGCACAATTATATATTTGCATATATTTCAAACTGTTAAGTGCTAGTAAAATACAGAACCTAATATCTCTCATGTCCATTTATTCTTTTATTTTTACTCAAGCTGTTTTTCAAGTTCACAAATCATTCATCCTCATCTTGTTTTTTGTCTATTCACAACAGCCCTTTGCTTTCATTATGCATCTTCAAGTAGAATGTTGTAAAATACCACTCAGAACTCTTACATATTTAGTGATGCATTAAGTAATAGTTATACCACACTTGTTAAATCCAATATTGTGCAATTCATTTTGCCATATCAACACTCTAAGACGTCCTTTACAGGCTATTATGGGTTATACTTTACTTCTTTAGGGCAATAAAGATGATGCTGAGCTTTGCCAATTGTATGGGTACAGTTGTGGTTGCGTGGTTAAGAAATTAGACTCACAACAACATGGTATTGAATTTGATCTCATTCTAAGGCATTTAGAATAGCCTTAGATCAACCAGATCCATGTGAGTAAAATTTAGAAGACAGAAACTGTATGGAAGCTCATCAGAGGAACGAAGGGGCTCAAGGGGGTGAACAGAAAAGATTGGCCTACAGAAGCACATAGAACACATGCAACTGGCCTGCTTGTTAGGAATGGTGAAGATTGTTCAAAAGTTTTGGTATGGCTGAGGTCACAAGTGGTGACTTGTAAGCTACATGACAGCTTCACTAGTGCTGGTGCCCACAAAAAAGCACCCAGTACACTCTATAAAGAGGTTGTCATTAGGAAGGGAATCAAGCCATAGAGACATGCCAAAACAGACATGGAGCACAATGTAGTCCTCAAACTCATTGGATCCTGTCAAACCATCCAACCCATGCCAGTATTGAAGATAGACATTAAGAGATGCTGCTGCTGCTGATGGTGATGGTGATGATATATTTGAGACAAGCAATATTAACATGTGTTCAAATGTTTTAAGCTAAGTTAGCATATGTTGAATAACTTCTCACCTGCCTTAGGATGTACTGAATGGTTTAGAAGTCAATGTTTTACTGTTGGATGAATTTTTGTAATATGAATCAATCAACTGTAAAATGGAATTGATACCTAACCTACACACAACGTTTCAGTTAGTAGTCAAGCTATCTCACAGCATGGAAACTTATTCATGAGAAACAAAATATTCAGTCAGTCACTGAACTGAAATGTGATGGTTACATATCTAGTTGGTTAACACATGCCTGAGAGGAAGCATTCACTAGAAACCTGCTAGGTGAAAGAATTAATGAATTAATCAAATTCAGAAAATATCATGTATTTTGCATTTGAACAAGAAATACAATCTACTTGCCTCAATCAATCGATGCTCAGAAATAGAGATAAATTTCACTGAATCATTTAAGAGAACAGAATTGTATGTCTGGATCTGCAGGTTTACTGGTTGTAAAATTATCAATCTGATTACAGATTCTGTACAAAAATATTACCAAATGTTACAGTTGATGTCCTGTCAGTGTTTGCTTGAGATATCTTGTTATCCAATTAATTTTAGCAGGAAGAAAAATGATCTAAATTTGTTTTTTAAATAACATTTATATTTTGGTGCAGTTTGTGGTTTATCTTCTTTTTAGCTCTTCTCAGTACCAGGTAGACTGTGTGTTTTGAAAATAACCACACTAAGATTTGTTTGAGTTTTTAAATGTTTTATTTATGCCCTGCTAAGATTATAGAGGTACCTTCAATAAATTAATATTGTGAAAGTGGTACAGAGCATATAAATGACTGCATATAATAAATAGTCTTTGATTGGCACTATCAGTTAAGTCCTGTGAATAGGAGAGAAAGATGAGAGACTATCATACAGGAAAACAAACCCAACCAACCAATAAAAATCATGAAATAGGTTTCTCTAATTTGAACTAGCTTGTCTTTACATAACTGTCAGCCCAGAAGGTTCTTGAATCTATTTGACAGGAAAACTTGCACACTTCCTCTGAAGTTTCTGCTTCAGCCATAAATAAGTCAACCAGTGCTTCAAACCATATTCATGTAGGTGTTAATACTTTTTATGGCAATTTTTTTCCTTTTATGGAAATATATTAGATCATGATTCTAGACTGAAACAATCTAAGAACTATTGTTCAAATCTCAGCTACAGTATATTTAGAATTTCTAGTTTTTGAATGAGCATATATTAAAATAGCCATCAATCATGGCCATGAAATATATCCCTGTTTTAGATGTATTCTATGTCCTTGCAAGTTTGTAAGAGATGACTTAAAAGCTTGGTGTAAGAAAGGACATCTACTTCAGAAAATCTGTCAAAGCCATGCTAGCAGGGTAAAGTGGATAGAAAATAATATAAAAGATATTTTCTAAACAAGAATTCCTATTACAGAGAAAACAATATTATATAGCAGTCAAGAAGAGATAGAGTTGTTTTCTTTAAATCAATGTTAGATGAGATAGGTTATGTGGCAAAAAAATTGTACAAATATTTACTCAATAATTTCATGTATAAATATTTGTTTGAAAAATAATAATTTTTTGTTTGCTTGTTGTAATACAATAAGTCCTGTAGGAAATAATAGAATTAATTTATTCGTTATTGATTTGAGAGATAAGGTCAATATTTGAGAACTCTTCAGAGATTTCCATTTTATTGACTTAGTCTTATATTTTAAGGAGTTTTTAAACTATATTAATAAACACTAAGCTTTAAGATGTTATCATAGAAAGCAATGAATGTTTATCTCAGTGATTCAATCATTGGAGCTAGATGGTAATTAGTTTTGTCATCTTGTTCTTTAAAATGATATCTAGAGTTTTCTCAAATATGTAAACATTTTTCTAAGCAAAAAGTTTGAGGAAAATTATTGTCAGACTTAATATAAATGTTTTCCAAATGCTATCTTCCATTTTTATGTGATTTAATAAAACTCAACATTTTTGAATAGTTTAATCTCTACTTGTTATTAGGCACCCTCTTGTAACATCTATGTGCATGAGCTGGTTCTAATCTTATGAACAATCTTTTTTTTTATTTTGTCTTATGGAATTTTAATGCAGAGCAATCAACCAAATTCATAAATTTTATATGTCTCTATAATTAGTGACTTGCTTTAATGATAACACAATTCTTTATCTGATTTCAAGATGATAAATAATAAGATGTTTTGTGGTAATTTAGAGGTGACCTTTTGTTTAGCCTTTTGAATTCTAATACATTAAAACATACCAATTGCATTGGTTTCTTACTTAAGTACAAGTCCACAAAGAAGGAACAAAAGAAGAGATTATGTGACATTCATATCTTTCTCAAATGTATTAAGTAGTTTAAGTGAAGGGAAGTGACTTCAATTGACAATTAAAACTGAATTACATTATTTTGTTTCCTGGGAACACATTTCCTACCTGACAGTATTCCCCAAAATATTCAATGTTATCAATAACAATATTTTTACTGTCTGTCACACCTTCACATACATTAATATTTTTCTTTCAGATTATCTTTCTTTATTCACATTAAATGTTACTTTACATTTAAATACTTTCTATAATGTGCTATATACATTTATATAGTGTACCTTATTATAGCAAAAATCTATAATACATCACTTCAAGGTATCCATGAGTAACGAAATCTCCTTTGTTATACACAAGTGTAGTAATGGAGACTATTTACAAGAAAGTTTTTATTACTCATCTTCTTAGAGCACTTGTCTTTACATAGAATCTAATTTATAATGGCTCTGTTAGCAATTTATTGATCCCAGTTAGATGTATTTTAATTACCATCTTAATCCACTATTCAGATATCTGTTATGATTGGTAATAATTAGTGGAATCCATTTCACTAGCCTTGCTTTTAAACATTCCCAAATGTAGCTAACTTATTTTATTCACTTCATTACAGTAACTGTTTTAACAATGCTAATTGCATTAGTGCTGTAGTGTGAACAATAGCTGCAGCATTAACTCAATGATACAGTTTGTAATCATAAATTTTGGCTGTTACATGAAAGCCATTAACCTCTGGGAGTAAGCAGTGACATTGCAGACTGTACATTTGATATGGAAATGAACCACCTTCTGTGGGCACAAAGGATTCCTCATTTTGCTCAGATTGTTATCTTTGTTTTCATTGTTAAAATACTATCAAGCAAATACTGCAAAAAGTGACACAAAAGTTGACCATATTTAGCCACTATATAGGGAACTTCATTAAAGGTGGTTTCATTAAAATCCTACATTATATCTTGTCATTATAAAATTTGGCAGTTGTAAAGTTGGCGAGCTGGCAGAATCGTTAGCACGTCGGGCAAAATGCTTAGCGGCATTTAGTCCATCTCTACGTTCTGAGTTTGAATTCCGCCGGGGTCGACTTTGCCTTTCATCCTTCCGGGGTCGATAAAATAAGTACCA
>JAOPUL010005356.1:13706953-13719287 GCA_027564515.1 Octopus rubescens
ACACATATACTTGTCACCTCCACATCTCATCTCTCTCTCTCTTTCTCTCTCTCTCCCTCTCTCTCACCTTCATCATATTTTCCATACTGCCGCCCCCACCAGCACACATACTTGTCTCCTCCACCTCTCATCTCTCTCTCTCTCTCTCCTCCCAGTTCTCTTCCTCCATGCTACACTATCACATTAAATCACACCATATAGTGATGACAAATCAATAATGATAAAATTGTGATTTAGGTAATTAGAGTAGCTGTCAGCAAAAATCATGATGTGTGTATGTGTCAGTGATGGTAATATCATTGGATTAAAGGTTCATACAATATGCACTTGGTATATATAATCAGTTTTATTCATGTTATATATGTTAGTCCAACCCATGCTTGCATGGAAAAACGGACGTTAAAGGATGATGATGATGATATGTGATACATTTTATATTATATATACACATATATTTGTTATGGATAACTACATAATATATATATATATAATCATCATCATCATCATCATTTAGTATCCGTTTTCCATGCAGGCATGGGTTAGACAGTTTGACTAGAAGCTGGCAAGCTGGGGAGCTGCACCAAACTCCAGTTCGTTTTGGCTTGGTTTCTATGACTGGATGCCCTTCCTAACACCAACCACTCCAGAGAGTATACCTGGTGCCTTTAATGTGTCACTGGCACGGGTATTTTTAACATGTCACCGGAATGGGTGTTTTTAATGTGTCACAGGCACAAGTGTTTTTAACTTGTTGGCGTGTATATATATATATATATATACACAGACACTCACATATACATACACATATAACAACCAAATATTGATTGAAAGATTGATTAATACCTTTTAAGTAGAATATTATGTATATCTTATTTTTATATTTTTACAAGAAAATGGTTGGCAGTGACTCTTGGTTCAGTCACTTTCATCAGACTGCCTGGCAAAGGTGACTAAGCACAATTTTGAAGTCACTTCACTGCCATCCTTTTATTTTTCCTTGCAAAAACATATATGTGGCTGTGTGGTAAGAAGCTTGCTTCCCAACCACATGGTTACAGGTTCACTCCCACTGCGTGGCACCTTGGGCAAGTGTCTTCTACTATAGCCTCGGGCCGACCAAAGCCTAGCTGGAAACTGAAAGAAGCTCATCTTATATATGTGTGTGTGTGTGTGTGTGTTTGTCCCCCACCACCGCTTGGCAACTGGTGTTGGTGTGTTTACATCCCCATAACTTAGCGGTTCACCAAAAGAGACCGGTAGTATAAGTACCAGGCTTAAAAAGAAAATAAGTACTGGGGTCGATTAGTCTAATGACTGAAACAAGTAAAAGGTAAAAAAAGGTATATGTTGTCATCATCATCATCATCATTTAATGTAGAAACCATCCCTAGAGCTGACATTGGAGCTCAATGAAGCACTGTGACTCACTGGATCTTGTCAAACCATCCATCCAATGTCAACATGGAAAACATGTTAAATGATGGTGATGGTAACATGTGACCAGTTTTATACTTCTGGGTAGGATTTTAAAAAGCTTCTTGTATTGTCTTACATGTTAGAATGTGTATCTAATGACACATACCTTACGTCTGTCCAACAAGTCTTCCGCACCTCTCATCATTTCTCTACTCCTCCTACTAACATACACATATTATGAAATACTATAATTTAATGTTGTGTGAAACATGTCTATCATCACCATTGAGGAAGCTTCTATGTAGTTGCTAGGCCTGCTAGAAATTGCAGTTAAATCCTCATATTACATAATATTGTTTTAAATAAAGGATACGTTGGACAATGTAGTCCCTGATATACAAAACAGATAGGATTGTTATGATTGGTGTAACTATTGTTTCATAGAGTTGAATGGAGTTTAATACTAACATGAACATCATGTTGATGAACTAAGAAGAAAATTCAACTTGTGTTTGATTGTATTGAGTAGACTGCTATGGACCCCCTTTGATCCCTATTTTACTCAGGTGGACCCCCATAACCATTCGATGTTCAAAGAAAATCCTATTGTATTTTTATGACTAAATATTGTTGGGAATTGTATATAAAAGAAATTGTTAAAATATTTTTGTGCATTGTAGAAATATAACCAATTTATTGCAGATAAATTGTAATAACAAAATCTTATATGAACCCCGGGTGAGGACCATTGCTTTACATGGTTGCTTGACTTGCTAGAAATAGCAGCCAGTTCACTCGTCTTGAAAAAAGGAAGGATACACTGGATGATGTAGTCCTAGATACACTAGCTAAAGGGTATTTTGGATGGTCATTGCTACCTTTGATCATTGATGCGCTTCAATAAGGTTAAGCTGACCTTAACAAGAATATTATCAGCCTGACACTTTTACCATTAATATCATAGATCCATGGTTGAAAAACTAAATATCAATGATGCTACTGGGGTCAACTAAATCAGTTATATCTCCCAAAATCTAATGTCTTGTAGAATAGAAATGGCTGAGAGAGAGGAGGATGTAATATTGCACTATCAGTTTATAGGTCTTGCATTCAAACCATCTACAAGAGGAGTACTTGCCTGACCCCTTAGCTACCTATGGAGCATCGGCCATCAATGACTTTTTCTACTGTTCTTGACTCTGTGCAGTCTTTCCTGCTTCTTTCCATTTGAATCCCTGATTTTTCAGCTCTGCCTCAGTATCTCACCTTCAACTATTTTTTAGAGCATCCTCTCTTCCATCCCTCTTATGGGTTCCAGGTCAGGAGCTGATGTGTAATGCAGGATGTTGGTTTTCTTAGCTTCTTTTTGGATTTTGCTGCACTGCATCACATGTTTCCCTGGGGGAAGGGCCTTCCTCTTCTAGGTCCTGTTGGTTTTGAATTGTCGTCAATGCTTCTGCCACTTTTTTTTTCTAGTAAGAGATGTTGGCCCATATATACAGTTTCCAACCCATTTGCCTTTTTAATTTTTTTTTTATTTTTCTTTGTTTTTAGGGTAATAACTGGTCCTTCGTTATTTGATAGGGTTTCTTAGGGTTTCTATTTTATAAACTGATGACATGTTTTATGGTTTCCTTGTTCATAAAGCCACAATATATATTTGTGTTTGTGTGAACAAGTTCTCAAGCTGTTTTTATGTTAAGGTAAACTGCATTAATGAAATTACTTAATAAAACCAGGTGTGTAGCAGTTTATTTATATAGGAAAACTTTAAAGTGGTGAAGGGTATCTAGAAATGCTATAACGATTATACATAGTTTTGATTGTCAAGTTTATGCATTCAAATTTTGTCATAAGTTAAGTCAGTGAAACAAAAACTGCTAATACAATTGAGGTAGGTTCAATTAACTCTACCCATTATCCAATAAATATTGTCCTTGTGTTTAGTCATAAGATGCATATAATACAATTTTACATTAAAAAGTAAGCTATGAGTTACTTTCCTTTGTATTGATGTAGACCTATTATGGTAGATAACGGTTACTTTCTACATGTACAGGTATTTAGGTGATCCATTTCCCCCCAAGGAAAATAAATATTTCATAAATCTCCATACACTATTTAGAGGATTAAATTAATTCAATTATAATTTAGCATATTTATGTTGTTGTTTAGCCTAAGGTCAGTATGATCAAGCAAGCCTGTGACTATTGTGTTTTTTGTTGTTTTTTTTTTCTTGTTTCTCCATGCATTGTGTATCAAAGACTAGCATCCTTCCATTTTTTAAAGGAGTATGGATATTAGGAAAATTTGGCTGCTGTTTCTGCTGGGTTGAATGGCCACTTAGCGGCACCCTTCTTGTTTATGCATTTGTATATATTGTTTAGACATGTGAAAGAGTTCAAATGACAACTGAAGGACCAGAATATTTATGTTGGCTGCCAGACACTGTTTGTTTTCACTGCCGGAAAATATTCTGGCAGTGAGATTATAGAATAAATCAAAATATGTTAAATTTAAGCAATAGAGAGAGAGGAGGCAGGGGTGATTTTGACGGAGGGGTGGGTAGAAATGTGACATTCCAGTCTTCTATGGGGGCAATGTACATAATTCCACTCTTCTCCCCTTTAGCTGTTGTTGTCGTCGTCGACTTATTTAACCACTATATTCTACTTTAGTCAAATTTCCAGTATTGACAATATTAAATGTCACAGCACTGACCTCTGTTAGTTCTCAAAAAGCCCACCCGAGTACTCAGTGCCATTTGTTATAAAAACGGGAATCAACAACCTATCTTGACTGGAACAGAAGTCTTTTTGTCGAATACGGCACCTACATGGAAAGCCGACTAAAGTTAAATACAGTGGTGAAAGGGTTAACAATACATACAAACATCTATAGTTGTCCTTGTTAATATCTGTCTGACATAATATTTTTTTTTAAATTGGTCATTGCATAGGAAATCAGATTAACTGTTTATCTGAATTAGTTTATCAGTAGTGTGTATGCATACATATACACATTTTACTTTCTTTTCTAAATGTCTTTTTTACTATTATTATTATTTAAGTTGGCAAGCTGGCAGAATCGTAAGCACACCGGGCAAAATACTTAGTGGCATTTAGTCCATCTCTACGTCCTGAGTTCAAATTCCGCTGGGGTCAACTTTGCTTTTCATCCTTCTGGGGACGATAAATTAAGTACCAGTTTAACACTGAGGTTGGTGTAATCGACTAAACCCCTCACCCGAAATGGCTGGCTTTATGCCTAAATCTGAAATTATTATTATTATTGGTAAGGAAGTGAGCTGGCAGAATCATTAGCAGACCAAACAAAATGCTTAATGGCATTTTGTCCGCCTTCATATTCTGTGCTCAAATGCTGCTGAGGTCGACTTTGCCTTTCAGCCTTTCATGGTCGACAACATAAGTACCAGTTGAGTATTGCGGTCGATGTAATCGACTTACCCCATCGCCTGAAAATTGCTGGCCTTGAAACCAAAATTTGAAACCATTATTATTATTATTTTGATAAAAACTCTCAGCTCATTGTGCTGGGTATGATGTAAAGTGTCAGCTGTCTACAGCCAGCAAACTAAGGTGACACTCTTTCTGATAATGCCTCGAGAACCTTGTGGAGAATTCTTGCAATTCCAAGCAATGATGATTTTTGTAGGTGTTCTATCTTTACATTTCTACCAATCTTCTTGATCCATGTTGGCAGTTGAGTACTGATATTTCCAAGCGTGCCAATTACTATTGGTATCACGTCCACTCTCTTCATTGCCCTGCGTATTTCCCACTTCAAATCGTCATAGTTGTTCAGCTTTTCTTCTTCTTTCTCTTTGATCCTGTTGTCACCGGGACATGCTATGTGAATTATCATGCAAGTCTTTTCTCTTTTTGTTTTCACTACAATTTCACGTTGCCGATGTCTGATCTGATGATCACAAGGGATCATTACATCCCACAGGATTTTGTACTCTTCATTCTCGGTAACTCCTTCTGGGATTTGGTAATACCACGTCTTTGCTCTCTGTAGGCCGCGATTTCAACAGAGCTCCCAATGGATCATTTTTCCACATTTTTATGTCGTCTTTTGTACTCACGTTGTGCCAATTTTGGGCCTTCCCTGACGATGTGCAACACTGTTTCACCTCTTTCACCACACATTCCACATTTCTCACTCTCAACTATGTTGTTAATTCTGCACTTCACATAGTTCATCCTCAACGTTTGTTTTCGTGCCGCGCATATAAGTGCCTCTGTCTCTGTCCTCAGGTCACCCATCCGCATCCATAACTGTCTTGGCGTTCTTATCTCTTGCAAACTGGTCGTACATTTTGAACCTCCATGCTATTTCCTTTTTTTTGTGTACTATTCCTCTTTAATTGTTTTTCCTTACACAATTATAAGTTTTGATGATGCCGGACTTCTTCACATGTTGGAGTAATGGTTCCACGGCATTTTTTACATACCAGCCTAAGCTATTTCCTCTGCTTTTCAGCACAAACCTGACAACTTGATCAAACCTCTCTCGCCACCCTATCTTCTGGACAAGTACAACCTATCAGTGTCACTCTTGGGATGGAATACTCCGTGCACTGTCAGTAATTTCCTTGTCTTTGTATTGATGCTCATCAGTTCTTTCTTTTGATAGTTTATGATTCCATCTTTATCCCGAAGTGATGCTATCGTCCATGTATTTACTGATTGAATTTTATTCTATCCAGTCAATTTTGATCTCAACACCAATTTTAGTCTGCCACAAACGTGCTATCTCACAAACAACATAAACATCCGATGTGGAATTTTCATTAGATGCAAGGGAGTACAATATTATCCTATTTTTATAATAATTCCCCCCTTTTTTTACCAGCCTAAAAGCTACTGTATGTATTCTAACATGTTAAACCGGATTTTGTTTTTTAGAATTATTTTTTTATTATCCACACACATGGTCAACGCATGCGCACACACACGGACACACAGACAGACAAATTTCAAAACTCCACAACTCCAGACACATCCGATATAGACACCAACCGTAACACCTCCCACCCGCCCCCACACACCACCAGACCAACTACATAAGTGACCAATCAAAACGAAGTTAATGGCTGCTGCTCTCTAAATTCAACACCCATCCCTCCCTCATCTGTACACAGTGAAGCAGCAGCAGCCTACCTACAGGAATGATACCTGTCATCCACAACACAGAACATAGCCGGGCCACAGGCATCAAAATCGTTCAGTTATAATAGTGTAAGAAATAGCAAACTACTAATGAGAATAGTAGGTTAAAGTGTTAAAGTGAATAAGAGAATAGTAGGTTAAAGGAATAGTGTTAAAGGCGATGTAAATGATAAAGTGATAATTTGCCAAAGACAATAGTTAACGTGACACAGCGTAACAGTAACATGGTCGGACTGTCGGCGACTAAACCAGTAACTTCACTAAGCTTTGTGAGGAGTCTGAAATATTGGTTTCGGACACCCTGCGGGATAAAAAACAAAAAATCTGGCAAAAGGCAGTGGAACTCAGAAGAGTCAATGACCATCCAAAAACAGGTGAACAGAATTTAATAGCCTTGGCCGGCAGTCTGTCTATGAGAAGGAACACTCTGATTTTAAAACTGGGGTAGGTAGCTTTGCCCCATGGGCAGAAAAAAGCTCTTCAGTCTTGGCTGACTATCTTTCTAGAGATGGTTTCTCGAAAAAAACACTGGTTGGTGGCTAACCAAAAAACAGGCCATATGAATGAGTAAAAATGTCGAATAATGATTATACAAATAACGACGTTAACGGAACTGGAACCAAAGGTGAATGTGTTGCGTTCAGTAAGTGGGTCTACTGCTACGAAAGGTAGACCACGATCGTCATAAAAAGACTGCGAGGAGGGTATGGGATAAAAAGATAAATTATTAATCGTTATTATTATTATTATTATTATTATTATTATTATTATTATTATTATTATTATTATTATTATTATTATTAGGCGGGTGGCAGAATCGTTAGCACGCCGGGAAAAATGGCTTAGCGGCATTTCTTCCGACTTTACGTTCTGAGTTCAACTGCCACCGGGGTCGACTTTGCCTTTCATCCTTCTGGGGTCGATAAAGTGAGTACCAGTTACGAACTGGAGTCGATAATATCGACTACTCCCCTCCCCCAACATTCCAGGCCTTCGTGTCCAGTATAGAATGGAATATACTGGGCAAATGTAACCAAGGGAAATTGTCAGCAGTGACTGGTGACATAAAACAGTAGATAGTAAACTAGCTTAACCACCAACTACTAAAAGCTGCCTAAAACCAAATTAAAGTAGTGAACACTTGTTAAGGAAGTCACCCGTTGTTTGTCAACCTGACAGTACAAGGACAAGTATAAGGCCGTGTGCTGATGAAATTAGTATTGGCATTTTTCTCAACATTACAGACAGTTTCCCTATTCTTGTTGTCATAGCTGTCATCATCATAGTAACTTTCTACTGTAATGTTTTCATCTACCATCATTATTGTCATCATTGCAATAGTCACAGTTGTTACCTTGCTGTCTTCAGAAACTAATTCACTAGTGCAGCCATAACCAAATTATCTATAACATTATACACAAACTAATGACACAGATGCATATTAGTGCATAGTTGTTTGCACAACTGTAGTTGTTGTATTAACTGAACAATCTATAGCTCTTAGACCTCATTTACTTTTATTGATTACAACATCAATCAGTATAAATATATTACTATAATGTAGAAATATCTAATGGAAGTTAGTTATGTGTTTCTGTGAATGTGTATGTTTAGGTTTGAAGAATAAAGGTGAGATAAGAGAGAAGAAAAAAAAGAGAGGAGGAAATGAAAGAAAAGTAGTGTTTCACTGTTTGAGTGGTTATAGTGATAACATACAGATCATTTGTTCAATTTATTCATTTTCTCTAGCTTTCCATTTCTGATTAAATAGATGCTGAGAAAAGAGCATGTCCTAACAAATGTCATTATCATCATCATTTAACGTCCGTTTTCCATTCTGGCATGGGTTAGACGATTTGACTGGAGACTGGCAAGCCGTAGAGCTACACCGGACTCCAATCCATTTTGGCTTGGTTTCTATGGCTGGATGCCCTTCCTAACACTGATCATTCCAGAGAGTGTACCAGGTGTTTTTAACATGTCACCGGCTTGGGTGTTTTTAATGTGTCATCGGCACAGGTGTTTTTAACATGTCACCAGCTTGGGTGTTTTTAACGTGTCATCGGCACAGGTGTTTTTAACATGTCACCAGCTTGGGTGTTTTTAACATGACACTGGCATGGATGTTTTTAATGTGTCACCAGCACAGGTGTTTTTAATGTATCACCGACATGGGTGTTTTTAACATGTTACTGGCATAGGTGTTTTTAACATGTCACCGGCACAGGTGTTTTAATGTGTCACTGGCATGGGTGTTCTTAACTTGTCACCGGCACGAGTGTTTTTAACTTGTCACCGGCACAGGTGTTTTTAACGTGTCACTGGCACGGGTGTTTTTAATGTGTCACCAGCTGATATATAAATTCATAAATGAATTATATGAATTTTTGTAACAGATGTCACAGAGTAAAATAAGTTCTAAATGATTTTTTGATCAGTCCATTGGAGACTTGTAACCAATGACAACATTATTCCCAAATGCATGACACTATTGTTCAAAAGGAATCAAATTCGTTATGTGGTTTAGATTCCGAACACAGCCATCATTATCATTATTGATGTCATTAAACTACGTTCTGAGTTCAAATGCTGCTGGGGTCAACTTTGCCTTTCATCCTTCCGGGATCGATAAAGTGTGTACCAATTACGAACTGGGGTCGATTACTTCAACTATTCCCCTCCCCCAAAATTTCAGGCCTTCGTGCCCAATATAGAAAGGATTATTGATGTTATTAAAATGAGTTTTCCTAGGTTGATAGGATCCTCTCAATACTACGTTATCACGCATATATTGATGTTTACACTTCTTCCTGTATCTCTGGTTTTTCTCTGATGTGGCCAATGTCCACAGTCATTACACAGCACTTTTGTTTCTAGCAGTAGATGGTGATCACATGCATCACAATACAACCGCCTTCTATTCTATTTTCTTTTAATCATTTCTTTAGCTCCATCCGATTACCCCCCATCCTCTCTTCTAAAATGTAAGTAATCATGTAACTCCTCAACTGCAAGAAACCAGTTCTGCTCCAGCCGCTTTTCTCTCATACTTTACCCCTCCCTACTCCTCATTCTCTTAAAGTCCTCATTCTCTTAAACCCTTGGGGGGTTCATAATTTTGTAAGCTGCATAGTGACCACACTAGTGCTTGTAGCACAAAAAAACACTCAGTACATACTGTAAAGTGGCTGGTGTTAAGAAGGGCAATCAGCTGTAGAAACCATAATAAAGCAGACACTGGAGCACAACGCAGTCTTGGGACCCATTGGATCTTGTCAAACCATCCAACCTATGCCAGCATGGAACATAGATGTTAAATGATGATGATGAAAGGCCATGTATTTCAACAGAAATATGGTAAAAAAAAAGAGTTAAAAATCTTATATCATAATTTTTATCTAACAACCTTTTGTTAGATAAAATTAAGCTAGTTCTCTCCATGTTTGAAAGAACTTAATAATAAGCAAGTTAGTTATTTTATTAAGTTCTTTTGAATTTTTAATAATTTTTCAAAATTTAGCGAAACGTATGGGCAGTGTATTTCCTGTGGTCACAAATGAGTTATCTTTCTTACTTTCAACATGAAGTTCCTTGGACTAACTCATATGTAGAAGAAGGCGTATTTTTCACCAGCATCACAGCCATTTGCCTATAATTGTTAAGATTGAAGTTAATTTGACTCTGATACATCCCTGAGTTATAGATGACCAAGTGGCTGTCTGGCATCCTGAAATCACCACCACCACCATCATCATCATCATCATCATCCATGTTCCATGCTGGCATGGGTTAGATAGTTTGATGGGATCCGATGGGTTCAAGGACTGCATCATGCTTCAGTGTCAGCTTTGGCATGGTTTCTACAGCTGGATGCCCTTCCAAACGCCAAACACATCACAGTGTGTAGTAGGTGCTTTTTTACATGCCATCAGCACTAGTGAGGTCACCATGCAACTCTCAAGACTAGGATCCTTGGGGGAGGTTGGTTTTAGGTTAGGAGATGAGCAGTTAGAGTATGAGAAAATGGGATGAGGAGCAGGTTCTTGTAGAAGAGCTGCATGATTACTCACAATTAGTAGTGGCGGGGGAAGAGAGTAGAAGTTGCTAACAGATAGATAGGAGATGAGGTGTCCAGGTGGCCCCTTAAGGCATGAGGTAAGTAGAAGAGGGTGGGTGGGGCTATTGCAAGATTGTATGGGAGCAAAAGATGAGGGGATGAGGATGCAGCTGTAAAAGAAGTTAGATAAAGTTGAAAGGTGATGACCAATGAATCAGGAACTGAGGTGGATGGAGATGCAGAAGAGTGTAGGTGAAAGGGAGAGCAGCTGGATAGTAATGATATAGTTGACAGGAAGGGGGGGGGGGACAGGTGAGAGATTACAAGGTCGGGGTTAGGCTGCAGGAGCAGTGGGGAGAGGTAGGCATAGTATGTTGTAAATTGGAAAGTTATTTGTGTCACAGAACTCCATCAGTTCTGTGATTCAACTGACTACCTGCATACCATTGGACAGTTCGGTTGAGGCTAACCCTGGGGTTATGTAGCAACAATAATAAATCCCCTTATACACACTATACATCTCCACTCATCTCTTCTCCAGTATCACATATATATATCAGTGTATCCAACTTTCATTATACCATTGTGTATTGAAGATCTGAACTTAGGACATGAAATTATGAAAGTTATTTGCTCTAATATACAAAACAATAATTGTCTTAACCTAACAATAATTGAGAAATTATTGGGACTAAAAAGTACAATATTAATAATGTATACAGTAAGTTCTTGTGTTAGTTGTTATGTCTCCTATATCATCACATTATCACATTACTAGCAGCTGTAGTCAATTTACTTCATTTACCACACTTATGCCTTTGGGAAAAGTATGAACAAATTATTTTAGCTATGTATGAAACCAGTAATTATTCAAAATGTCTTATTAAATCAGGTAAACATTTTATATTTTATGTTTCTTTGAAAAGACTCTTACAGAGAAAAATAATAAAAAGAAATGTGGATAATACTTCTAATTTGATATTTCGTATTATCTAAACACCAATTGAGGAAGATTTTGTCTACTAATTTGCATGAATAATTTCAGTTAGTCAAAGTGTTTCAACTCTATATATACAGTTGTTATAAATATGTGACACCTTCTAGTATGAGTATTTAATATGCAGAACACTCCTCTGTGGCATTTTTCCTCAAATTCTATATATACTAATCACTTCTATGTCTAACCCCCTCCCCCCCGAGTAGAATATGTTTCACTGTTGATAGCTTATAAGATCAAGACTTGTTTGTTATCTTTATCAGTTAACTTTAATCACATGGTACACCTACATCAACTTCATTCAAGTAAGATAATATTTCCCCATGAACAAACATGTTTTCACAGAGGATTGAAAATGAAGGACACGGCTTGTACGTTAGTGACACTTGCTTACAACTATTGCATGATGTCACTGTAAGAAACAGGAGAAATAGAACTTAAAATATGAGTATATGTATATTTTTATTAATATTTAGCGGAAGCAACAGAGTGACTCAAAGGCCAAGAGTTTCATGTGTTGGCACTTATCAAATGACCGATTCTTCATATATATATATGATGATGATTATATATATATATATTTATAAATATATAGACGGAAACTGAAAGAAGCCCGTCGTATATATATATATATATATATGTATGTATGTGCTGGTGATACACTCTCTG
>JAOPUL010005356.1:13830456-13850161 GCA_027564515.1 Octopus rubescens
GTTTCCATCTACCAAATCCACTCACAAGGCTTTGGTCGGCCTGAGGTTATAGTAGAAGACATTTGCCCAAGGTGCCATGCAGTGAGACTGAACCAGGAACCATGTGATTGGGAAGCATGCTTCTTACCACACAGCCACGCCTGCGCCTATATATATATATAATTTGTATAATTTCTTCCATACTAGGTGGTATATATTATAATTCAGTGCATTAGCGTGTATTTGTAAAAATGATAGAGAATGTAATTGATCCTCAGCATAGTTACAGAACTGAAACCAATAAAAAAAAATATATTAAAAGGGGAAAAGTACAGCATTCATACCACTATGGTAATATAAATTTTTAAATAATCTATTAGTCCAACCTTTCAATTAACTCTGAAGGCTGGTTAGGGCCTATTAACAGAAATGTTAAATGTCAATGATTGACCTGATCCAGTACTTGTCCTGCATTCAATGAGTTGAAACAAGTTAACATGTCCATACAGTGTCCATTCAAAGTTACATGTAGTTTAAGGAACCAAACTGTTACATCAAATTTGGACCCACCTAAGATGCAATCATGTGCAAGTATGCAAAAAGCATGTAATAATATTAGCATAATAATGACATCACACATCTCCTGGAAATGAAATGGATTAATTCCTTTTATTATTTGAGAACTGTCGCTAACATTAATTGTTATGTTCATTTCCATATTGGTTGTCAAATCACAATCTACATAAGAGTCTTGAATGTCATTCAGGACTGACTTTGTGTTTTGTTCACTATCAATATTTGTATCATTGTGTAGTTGGTCTCTGCCAGGAGAAATAGAATGGCTGGACACATGCTCCGACTGCCAAAGGAGAGACCAGTGAGTGTGGAAATGGACTGGGTGCCAGAAGGCGGGAAGAGGAAGAGAGGGAGGCCAAAGAAGACATGGAGACATGCATTCCAGGAGGACCTGAACGAGATGCATGTCAGCTGGCACGGTGCAAGAAAGGTTGCCAAGGAGCAAATGGAGGGGACTCGTCGCCCAATGTTCCAATAGGAACAGGAGGAAATAAGTAAGTAATAAGTCTATGTGCCTAGTAAGCATGGAAAAATAGATGTAAAGAAATAAATGAACTCACAATAGATTTCCACACAATTTCTGTCTATCAAATTCCACTCACAGTGTATTGGTCAACCCAAGATTATGGCACAAGACATTTGTCTAATGTGTTATAAAAAGGGACTGTATTTACAGCTGTAATGCAACGTGTAATTGACAGAATAAAAGCAAAAACTTGTTTAAAAAATGCTGTTACTCTCTGAAAACATGAGGTTTGTCATATTAGGCAATCAAAAAGTGCATAATACCTCTGTCTTCCTACACACATACATACTCAAGTATACCCCCAACATATGACTACAATAAAAGAAATAACTGTCTTTTAATTTTAATCAAGTGTTATAAACCTGTACACATTATTTCTTTCGGTAATTGTCAGTAATCCATCTGTATATGGATATGAAATGAGGAGCATATATACACATATTTATTGAACATAAAGAAACACTTAAGAGCTCATACATAGAAAGAAGAAAAAAGAAAACAAAGATATATGATATTTCCTAAAATACTTTTAGGCTGCATGCATAGCAATTACTTCCTGCAATCCATGTTAATATTTTATCAATTTACTTTTTATATATAAAATTGTTGACAAACAAAATAGGCTCTGAAGAACAATTTAAAATATAAAATGTAAATTAATAAAATATTAGTTAATTAGATTATTTAATAGTTCAATGTTAGTCAACAAATAAATTTTCAGTTTTGATTCCTTGTAAATTCTATTATTTCTTTAAACAGTAAATATTTTCCAGCACTGGGTAGTTTGTGGTCTTATGATTCAGAGTTAAAATTCCACAGAGATCGAGTTTTCCTTCCACCTTTCTGAGGTCTGTAAAATAAAGTACTTATCGAGTACTAAAGTTAATAAAATTTAACCATTTGGGTATCATACCTAATACATATTATGAAAGGCAAATTTACTGTGGTATTCATTCTGAGATTATATCTCAAATGGAGGTGCTGTGTTTAATAACACAAATTATATCAGAGGCAGACAAAAATCGTCTTAGCATTGGCTGGTAAGAATGCTAGATGTGTTTGTGTCTCATTGAGCTTTGTACTCATTGCCAATCACATGCCAAGAAGAAATCTGTCACCGCCAATAGGAAAACAGTGTATAAGCATTATTTATCTCAGGACAAATACTGCAGTAAATTTGCCTTTCATGATGTATGATATACATTAAGTATGATATACAAATGGTCCTTTTAATTTACTACAGCTTCTGTTGCATATAAACAGATTAATATAATCTATATTTTCTCTCAAAATATGTTTCCTTGCACCTGTGTTAGAAATCATTATTTCTTCAAGTGCATCAAAAATCAATTCTTGCAATGATTAGCAGCCACACACTGCATTTTACATTGTATTTTATCAATGCACAATTCCCTTGAAGCAAGTTATACAAGAGGAAACAGTGCTTTTTATTACTAGTTCGATTTCCTGTGATTGAAAAACAGTGGGGTTTTCGTTTTGTTTGTGAAGATTTTCAATAATTAGCCACATAAACAAGAGAATGTCAAAGTCTCAAATGATTATAAAGTTTATCAAGACGAATAATACACTGAACAAATGACATTTTTATTATATCATTGAAGAATTAATTTCATCTGCAACTAAAGTGAGCTCCTCTTTCTAATATTTTATAATTTCAACCCTTGAAAGACAAGTAGAATTTTGTAATAGATTTAATAGGATTAAGCAGATTGAGTTAGTGGGGTGGGGGTTAATGAAAGCATAAGGATAGAGAGGAAAGATTATAGATGGTATTTTTGTTACTCAAATATAAATGAAAACAATCATGAAATGAAAAACTAAGGCCAGTTGAAGTTATCCTCACAATTAGTAGATAAAACTCCTTTGAATGATTTTCAATCTCTGTCCTTTTATCATACTTTAACCTCTCCTCACCTGGTACAAAATCATCTAACTCAATTCTACCCCCATTCTCAGTTGAGGGATCTTGTCTTGCAAGTTGTTTGGTGACCTCACTGGGCGGGTGCCACGTAAAAAGCATCCAGTACACTTTGTAAAGTGGTTGGCATTAGGAAGGGCATCCAACTGTAAAAACTATGCCAAGGCCTACATTGAAGCTTAGCATAGTCCTCCAGCTTACCAGGTCCCGTTGAATTATCCAACTCATACCAGCATGGAAAATCAACGTCAATTATGACAATGATGATGATGAAAAGCAAAAAGCAATGAGGAAACATCAATAAGATTTATTGATCAATATTTGAAGAAAATACAAACAGTACAGAATGGAGTGTATCTTATCTTTAACAACAAGTGAAAGGAATATTTTGGTATTATTAAACCTTCTCAGTGAAGTGTATCCAGTTAGTAAGACAACCTGCTATATTCACACTTCTTACCTTTCTATCCTTTTCAGTAATCTCTCTTCAATCTACCAACAAACAGTTTCAGTTAATTTCTTTTCATTTCTTTTCTGTGATTCCATTTTTATAAGAGCCCGGGATATATAAACAACAACCCATGAATGTCATGTTAACTTTTCATGTGGTCTCCCTGACAAACAACAACAACAACAACAAAAATATCTAGTTACATTAATAATACAATGTAACTGTAAACATCATATTCAAACTAAAATTAATATCTTCTTTATTCCTTGCATGAATAGGTTGAAAAGGTTTGCTGGAATTTAAGCCATCTAAAATGATGTGTGCTAATTTTACATGTATAGAAATGTGTAGATAGGGAAAATGTTGGCTAGATCACCTTTATCATGCTAAATATGCAAAGCATAGGATGTGAATATGTAATTAAATTTTATTGTAATTGAATTGAAATTATTTGACTATAAATATTGTTCCATTTATAGTACATAGTACAACCATTTCTGAATAATTAAGAGACAGACAAAAAAAAAATCTATAAATTCTGTTAAGTGAAATACAATCACATAAAACATAATAAATTAAATTAAATCAAACACTAAGGTTGTTTTTTTTTTTGTTTCTGTTTTGTTTCTTTTTTTTTTTATCCTGAAGTGGTCCTGATCATGCTCTTGTTATAATTAAGAAACTAAGTACATTAGCACTTTTATTGGTTCAAATAATATCACTTCCTCTGACAAATATTTTACTTCCTCCTTCAGTTCTCCATATTTTCCTTATAATCTGAAAATTGATAACATTTGAAAGAATTTCCTCTGCTTTGCTTCCACTTCTTTCTTCACTTTTCAAATTGAGTACCACTCAGTTTTGTCAAGATCTGTGTCTGCATATTTATGTCTTTCTTCACTCTTAACGAGATTCTTAAATTTTCTTCCTTTATTTATATAGAATAATTTATAATCATTTATTGGTTTCTGCAAAGACTTTAAAAGACTTTATTTTGTTCTATCCTTATACACACCTAATTATTGTATTTCTTATCATTTTCAATTCTCCGTTAATTTGTCCACATGAAATATAAATTCAAATTTGCTAAACTAACACCTGCAAAATAAAGCTGCTATACTTTGAAAGTCCTTGCAGAAACCAATAAATTATTATAAATTGTTCTATATAGCATATCTGCAATCATATATATATACATGCATTCATATAAGAACCTACATACAAACATATACATGCAAACAAAAACAATTGTTCCCCTCAGGTATGCTACATCCAACCTATACACAGAGATATCCCTTTTTTTTAAATATTTTTTCAATAGTTTTGTGCAAGTTCTATTGCCTTATTAGGAGCTGCTCTATGTTCCTGGCATGTGTGTAGCATTGTCCTTTTGGAATGTAGACATGTGTTAATATGCTGCATCAGTTTTTGCCTTGTTATGGAGTTTAGTTTGTTTTTAGTGTTTAGGGTGTTGGGTTTACAATCATGAGGTTGTGAGTTCAATTCCCAGACTGGGCTATGTGTTGTGTTCTTGAGCAAGACACTTTATTTCACGTTGCTTCAGTCCACTCAGCTGTAGAAATGAGTTGCTACGTCACTGATGCCAAGCTCTATCAGCTTTTTCCTTTCCCTTGGACAACATCAGTGGCATGGAGAGGGAAGACTGGTGTGCATGGGCGACTGCTGGTCTTCCACAAACAACTTTGCCCAGACTTGTGCCTCAGAAGGGAACTTTCTAGGTGCAATCCCATGGTCTTTCATGACCGAAGGGGGTCTTTACTCTTTACTCTTATTAGTGTTTCTATGTGCAATGTGAGTTGTGTTTTGTCGGAATTTTTGTGGGCAGTTTGCGGGGTGTTATATTTTTTACTGGTGATTCTGTAGAGTATGTTATTTGTATTGTACTTAAATGAAAGTGTTTTGTGTAGGATGTGAACTGTGTCTAGCAGGGACTGCATAACGGTGTGAGCCCTGCTATGTTTTTATTTGTGTTTTTTTTTTTAGTGAGGGCTCATGGCCGATGACACGTAAATATTTCAAGTCGTCCATATTGAGGAAATGGTTTATAGGTTGTCTGTATTATCTATAACTATTGGTCGTTTCATTCAACAGACTTGTTAATGATATCAGAGCTTGGCAAAAAGTAGAGGGAACATGTTGCCTTGGAATATTGTTCTTCTTGTGGATAGAGGGTTAGTTCTAATTATCTTCTCTTTGCCCTGTTTTCCATTTTGACATGGCATGATTGATTTATTTTGTTAGTCTGGAAGGTGGCAGATGCCATATTTATGTCGAGTATCTCCAGTATTCAAAAGTGTGGTATACTATTAAATGTATTTCAGTAATCAATCCAGACCATGCTGAGGTTTATTTTCCTCTTTTTACTGTCTTCTATAATAGCCTGCTTCACCAATACCTGATATTTACAGCCATCCATCTATTTCTAGCATTTTTGTAATATATTAACTAGTGGGACCCCGTGAATATTTCACAAAATTAATAGTAAACTTATGAGGTTATTTCTGCACCACCACCACCACCACTCTCTCTCTCTCTCTCTCTCTCTCTCACACCTCTGCTAAAATTATATTTCTAACTCTCCTTCTCTATATCACTAACTTTTTTAACCACGTAATAAATATTCTGATCCCCCACCTCACGTCATGGACACTTTCACTCTTCACCTTATCCTCCCTTATCATCTTTTTCTCTCTTTTGTTCTCTATTTCCCTTCAACTAATCACATGAAAGCGTTATAATTATGTTCCCTCTACCTCACATCATAAACGCTTCTCTCTCACTCTTCGCCTTTCCCTTCAACTAATCATGTGAAAGCGTTATAGACAGGCTAAGTAACAGAGGAACATGCAGAATTATTATATGATGCTCCCCAAGCGAGTCACCAGCTTGTTGTAGATTATGTATGTAAGGACTTTCTACATTGTCAGCAAGCAAGGTATTGGTCTATAGCTTTTGGAGTCTCTAGTATTTTTGTTTTGAGGAATTAATGTCGTTTTTCCCTCTAGCAGCCATTCAAATGTTGGTTCTGGTCTGCTTACCAGTTCATTGAATGCTGCTACCACATACCCATGGGTACTGATCTGGTACTTCAGCCTAATATTGGCTACGTTTTTCATTCCCAGGTGCTTTCCAGTTGATTGCCATGGATTGGTGAGTTCCTTCATGGCAATGGTAGACCATGTTTGTGATGCTATTATAATCTTTCCTCTCCCTTCTAGTCTATTGTGTTCTTTTTAAAGTATATCTGTCCTTGTTTATTGCAGGTATTTTGTTAAAAATAACACACACCATGTTAAATGAATCAGTGATATATTGGTTTCAAATTTTGGCACAAGGCCTGCAATTCCAGGGGCAGGAATAAGTCAATTACATTAACCCCACTACTCAACTGGTACTTATTTTATCGACCTCAAAAGGATGAATGGCAATAGTGACCTCAGCGGAATTTGAACTTAGAATGTAAAAATGTGTGAAATGCCCAGCATGCTAACAATTCTGCCAGCTCACCGTCTTAAATGTATCCTTGATATATTAATAACAGAACATATAAGAAGAATGTTTCCATTTGAGACCCCAGTTTGTCCTGAGCATTGTGGATGGTTGCTGGGGCTGCTTTTGTGGTCCAAGCAGAATCATTGACTGATCATAGACCCATGCTATCTTTGAAAAATTCATGATAATTGTAACACAGTTTACAGTTAGCATACTGTGCTATTGTGGATCAGTGATAAATGAATCAGTGATAAACGAGGATAGATGTGTTGAATGCTTTTGTTCCATATTCCCTCCTTGTATGTTTGAATTTCTGTTCATATTAGTGTTTCCTGCAGTGTAATGTTAGTTTATTTTAATGCCGCTTTGCAATCATTTTGGTATTTGATTCATGTTCCTTGTTTTTCCTGCAAGAAACACATTTTTTAAAGCAACTTATCCTGCATGCTGATATATATATGTGTGTGTGTGTGTGTGTGTGTGTGTGTGTGTGTGGATATTGGTTTCAAATTTTGGCACAAGGCCAGCAATTTCGGAGGAGAGGTTTAAGTCAATTACATCAACCCGAGTGCTCAATTAATACTTAATTTATTGACCCCGAAAGGATGAAAGGCAAAGTCGACCTTGGTGGAACTTGAACTCAGAATGTAAAGACAGACAAAATGCCACTAAGCATTTTGCCCAGTGTGCTAACAATTCTGCCATCTTACCACCTTTGTGTGTGTAGATATTGTTTATCAATGCACAATAGCAAAGGATATAAATGTTACTTCTGGATTTTTTTTTCTTCTTATATTGATTATATTCTTTTTAGTTATTTGGAATTTTTCTTTTGATGTTCAATCCTTCCTTCCTTTTATCATTTCACTAAATCAGGGCATAAAGATAGGTTTTTTTTCTTTTTTTCAGTTTTATGTAGTATAGATTCTTTCCATCATCATCATCATCATCATCATCATCATCATCATTGTCATCATCCTCATCTTCATTATTGGGGTGGTGGAATGGCAGAAACAGTAGAGCATTGGAAAAATTGCTTTGCAGCATTTGTTCCAACTCTTTACATTCTGAGTTCAAATCCTGCCAAGGTCAACTTTGTCTTTCATGATTGATAAAATAAAATACCAGTCAGGTACTGAGGTGGATAGATCAACTATAAACCCCTTCTCTTCAAAATTGCTGGCCTTGAACCTAAATCAAAAAACATTATTACTTGTAGCAGTATTAGTATTATTATTAAGGCAGCGAGCTGGCAGAATTGTTTGCATGCCGGGCAAAATGCTTTGCAGCATTTTGTCCATATTTATGTTCTGTGTTCAAATTCCACTGAGGTTGACTTTGCCTTTCATCCTTTTGCGGTCGATAAAATAAATACCAGTTTAACACTGGGGTCGATGTAATCGACTAAATCCCTCCCCCCAAATTGTTGGCCTTGTGCCTAAATCTGAAATCATTATTATCATTATTATTATTATTATTATAATTGGTTTAATGTTTTTATGCTTACTATTAGACCACAATCAGAGTCTAGGATAAGAATTTTTGTTCCTTCTCCTATACAAGTCCTTTTATGCCATTCATATCTGTCCTTACTTTGTAGCAAGAACTTCCCAGATAATTCTTGCTGAACCAAGCCAACAGGCTTTCTATACTACACCTACTTCCAGCTTAAGACATAGCTTTCCAAGGGTTATACCTCAAATTATTTGTCACAGTGCCCAAGGCCCAAGTGATAATTGGCAAGTTCACAACCTGTTAATTTCTTTGTTCCACTATTTGAGAATTTCATACTACAAGTCAATAAACACTCTACTTTGTGTTTTTCCTTTTTCTTGATTCTCATAACAAATGAACATGCCACATCAATTATCCTTTCTTCTTATCAACTTCTACAATATTTGGCTTGTGCTTTATCCTCTTTTGGTTTTAGTTTGTATAGGAAAGTCCCATAACAACCTCACTTCATTGTTTATGTGGCTTTTCATTTCTGATCATACGTAATAATCATTTTCAACAATGGAGATTGCATTATCATCATGGTGTTTTTGTTATTGTTAAAATACATCAATAATTTCCATTCTTACATCAAACAGAATTAGTACATTTTGGGAAACCTGCATAGAAATAGTCACAATATCTACAGACTCTATTATTGTTATTTTCTGCAACATTCTTATCGTTAATCTGTGATTGCCTTTACAGAGTGGTCGTCTTTCATTCCTGCTGTACCATGGGCATGTTCCTTAGATGTAGTGTCATAGTATTAAGTGAAGCATAATGCAGTTGGCAGAAATATTACAGCCCTATATTCATGCTTTTCCATGTAATAAAGCAGTAAGTTAATAGTAACCCAACTGTTTGATCCAGTTTCTGCTCACTAATATATTTTTTTAATCTAGAGAAAGTTATGAGCATCACAACTTCTAATTATCCTTCATCTAAAAGCCTCATAGTTCATGCTTATATAAGATAACCATTATTAGGTATTCCCCATGGTGAAGACCATAAAAAGTTTTGTGCCTTTTATGTGCTGAAGTGCTTGCAAGATCAACTGTGATAATTTTTCAGTTTTTCATGATCAATAAATTAAAGACTGTCCTTATTACAAAACACATTTGGGAGAAACCTTTATTATTACTTAAAAATACCTTTATTGTTATTGTCCTTTTGGAAAATATACATTTAAGAGAAGTCCTTTCTCCTTAAACAGCAAACTCTTGAAACTGCCTCCTTACCTCTTTTCTCTACAAGCATCAACTTATAAGTTAAACATCAACTGCATCAGCTTCAACAACCACTCTGATAAGGATATATACATATAGAGATAGATAGGTGGGGTGGGGGATAGATGCAGGTATGACAGTGTAGTGAAGAAGCTCACTTTGCAACCCTGTGGTTTTGGGTTCAGTTCCACTGCATAGCATCTTGGGCAAGTGCTTTCTACTATAACCCCAAGTTTACCAATGCCTTGTGACTGAATTTGGTAAATGAAAACTGTGTGGAAGCTTGTCATATATGTGTATGTGTGTGTATATATATATATATATTAAGGTGGTGAGCTGGCAGAACCTTATACAGACACATTAAAAACCCTCATGCCGGTGACACGCTAAAAGCACTCGTGCCAGTGACACGTTAAAAGCACTCGTGCCGGTGACATGTTAATATCACTCATGCCAGTGACACGTTAAGATCACTCGTGCCGGTGACACATTAAAAACACTCGTGCCAGTGACACGTTAAAGGCACCCAGAGTGGTTGGTGTTAGGAAGGGCATCCAGCCATAGAAACCAAGTCAAAATGGACTGGAGTCTGGTGCAGCTCCCCAGCTTATCAGTTTTCAGTCAAACCGTCTGACCCATGCCAGCATGGAAAATGGACGCTAAATGGTGATGATGATTACCTCTTCTGACTTACAATACTTTTATTCCATTATACACACACACACACACACACACACACATAACACATGTATATATATTTATATATACGATGAGCTTCCTCACTGTTTTTGCCTACCAAAATCACTCATAAGGCATTAGTTGGCCTAGGGTCATGTTGCTGCACAGTAAGACTGAACCCTAAACCACTTGACTGCAAAACAAGCTTCCTAACCACACAGCTATACCAGTTGTTAATTATAATAGAAGCTATTATAAAAGATACTTATATAAAGAATGTTGAAGTTACATATTCTATCTCAATGTTTTTCCTCGGATTTCTACTGCAAGCATATAAATTGTTTATTTGGGAGGTAGTTCAGCATTTCATATCTACTTGTTGAAAAGTAAGCAGTAAAAATTCCATTTGTTCAAATAATTAGGAATGTGCGCATATTTTGTATTTTAATTCAAAACGAAATGCAGTGTAGACAATGTTATTTGAAACTGTCAGCAGACTGTGTTGATGGCATCTTATGGAGAGGCTCTTATGGTAGAAATGAATATACTCTGTGTGTGTGTGTACACACACACACACACACACACACACACACTCATACACACACACACACACACACACACTCGTACACACACATATTTATGCATATATATTTACATACATACACATATGTACATGTATATATATCATCATCATCCTTTAACATCCGTTTTCCATGCTAGCATGGGTGGGACGGTACCACAGGAGCCGGCCAAGCCGGAGCCTGCGCCAGACTCCTGTGGTTTTGTTTTCGCAGGATTTTACAGCTGGATGCCCTTCCTAACACCAACCACTTCACAGTATATATTATATATATATATACTATGAGTTTCCACACAGTTTCTATCGTCCAAATTCATGCACAGGGCTAGGTATAGTTGAAGACACTTGCCCAAGGTGCTGTGCAGTGGGACTGAACCTGAAAGCATGTGGCTGCAAAGCAAGCCTCTTAACCACACAACTTACCACCACTGCCACCACCGCCACCACCACCACAACTGCTTGCATGACCAAAATTAGATTTAAAAAATCAATCATATATTTATTCTGTACTTACTCATATACAATGTCATTGCTGCTGTTATGAATGATGTTGCCAATGATGACAAAGCCATGTGTGTGAGGGTGTGTGTGCATGTGCACGTGTGCGTGTGTGTGTGTGTGTGTGTATGCATACATATACAAATACATACCAGCATACATACTTAGTACATACATACATGTATGTATGTATGTACTAAGTATGTCTAGAAATTGTTAAGACAATGTAAAATTTGAGATCAATTATTATAAAAGATTATCTATTTCTTTAAAATTATGATTGATATCTTGACTGTTCTTAAGAAGCTCAGTTACTTATTATCCTCTCGGTGCAGGATGGAGTGGATAGCCTGCTACACACTATTAGATGCACACATAGATGTGTATGCAAAAAAAAAAAAATATATATATGTGTATATATACTTCATCTTTATATTTAGTTTGCAAGATTCTTGATGTAAATTTGTGTGTTGAAGACACAAGATTTATAAATATATATAATTTTATTAAAGCTGCAAAAATCTTCACAAACATTTACTCAGAGTTTCATGTTCCTGTTTGTCGGACAGTTCTGAGCAATACTATATATCTCTCTCTCTCTCTCTTTCTCTCTCACATATATATATAAAGAGAGAGAGGGAGACACACACATTTGTATATGATTGTTGGTTGTGGCTTTGGTGTGGTGGTGGGGATTGTAATGGTAGTAGTCATTGTAGCAGTGGTATTGGTGTTAGTTGTGGTGTGGGGGTAGTAGTGTTAGATGTTCTAGCAGTTTTGTCAGTGGTTGTAGTGATGATGGTGATGGTGGTGGTTGTAGTGTCAATTGTATTGATGATGTGTGTGTGTGTGTGTGTGTGTGTGTGTGTGTGTGTGTGTGTGTGTGTGTGTGTGTCGTGTGTGTGTGTGTTGTGTTCCAGTTAATCACTCTTACAATATTCATAACTTTACTGAACAGAATCTCCTTTATTTAACAATTAAGGAGGTGCAGGTGTGCTTGTGTGGTTAGGGAGTTTGCTTCCTAACCACATTGCCAGTAGTGCAGATGGAGTTTGCTGCTTTGGGAAGCTTTGACCCTCCCAAGCGTATTCAGCAAACCCTAAAGTACTGTCTCAAACCAGACTGCCCTCCAGCTTTGCTTACTGCACAGTGCAGTGCAGTAAACTACATTTTGAATTGTTTAGAATATTTATCTTTATAGTAGATGCAGTGCAACATCTTGGGGGATATATTATGTGGTAATCTCATAGGGATATAAAATGGGTGGAGGCACTCCGTCGGTTATGATGACGAGTGTTCCTGTTGATCCGATCAACGGAACTCCCTACTCGTGAAATTAACGTGCTAGTGGCTGAGTACTCCACAGACATGTGTACCCTTAACGTAGTTCTCAGGGAGATTCAGCGTGATACAGAATGCGACAAGGCTGGCCGTTTGAAATACAGGTACAACTCATTTTTGCCAGCTGAATGGACTGGAGCAAACGTGAAATAAAGTGTCTTGCTCAAGGACACAACGCGCAGTCGAGAATCGAACTCACAGTCTTATGATCGTGAGCTGAATACGTTTACCACTAAGCCACGCGCCTTCACAATAAAATGGGTACAGTATTATTGACAAATATGTATTTACATGCACACACACACACACACAGACACACAGACACACACACACACGAGTGTCTGTATATTTGCATACTTGATGCATGTTTCAGCATTGGTAGATGCATGCATGTCTGAAGATATGTTTTGCATATATTAATGTTTGTTTTTTATGTTCAGTTATAATAAAAACAATTTTACATTAATCTGATGGTTTACTCCATAATTTTCATCATCATCATCATCATTTAACATCCATTTTCCATGCTGGCATGGGTTAGATGATTTGACCAGAGACTGGCAAGCCGGGGAGCTGCACCAGATACCAGTCTGTTTTGGCATGGTTTCTATGGCTGGATGCTCTTCCTAACACCAACCACCCCAGAGAGTGTACTAGGTGCCTTTAACATGTCACCGGCACGAGTCCACACACACATAAATATATATATATATATATATATATATATATATATATCACCATCATCATTTAGCATCCATTTTCCATACTGGTATGAGTTAGACAGTTTGACTGGAGACTGGCAAGCCGGGGAGCTGCACCAGACACCAGTTCGTTTTGGCATGGTTTCTGCAGCTAGATGCCCTTCCTAACACCAACCACTCCAGAGAGTGTACCGGGTGCCTTTAACGTGTCACCGGCACGAGTGTTTTTAATGTATCAGAGTACAAATTTATTATTCTTATACAAGAATGTTGTTGACAGTGACTTTGAAGTTTCAGCCAGGTAACCCATCATCAGATTACCTTTTGTATATGTGTGTGTATGTGTATGTGTGTGTGCATATGTATCACATCTTTGACTGCATACATGCCTCAGTGTGTATGCATGTATGTGCGCAATTGAAGCAATTCCATACCAGTATGTTTTGTATACATAAATGTGTATGTGTGTGCATAAGTGTGTATATGCGTATTCGCATTCTGCACTTCATATATGAATGTGCATGCAAGTGTGCATTGCCGTATTGCACGGAGAAATGTCACCATACGTATAATGTGTGATTAAGAAGGAGTGCAGCTGTGGTGGTGGTCAATGGGGGTGGGGACCAGCTACATGATGACTACAAGGAAGTAGGAGGACAGGCAGGCAGCTAACCAAGTGTTGACTGCACCCCCCAGCCCCCAGCTCCCACCCTGTCATCTGTCTGCTGGACAAGAGACTGAAATAATCTACAGAATGACAGGTGTTCTTTGTAGGACATTAACTGAGGGGAAAAAATCTAATGAAAGACCACAATTAAGGAGAAGGAACGCAGTGTAAGAGTGATACTGTTAGAGGTGGACATATAGTGATACAGCATCTGAGGGGGAGGGGGAGAATGGGATAGAAAGAGAGAGAGAGAGGAGAATGGGATAGAAAGAGAAAGAGAGAGACAGAGAGAGAGAGACAGAGAGAGGAGAATGGGATAGAAAGAGAGAGACAGAGAGTAGGATAGAGGGAGAGAGACAGAGAGTAGGATATAGAGAGAATGAAAGAGAGATGGGAGAGACAAAGAGAGAGGGAGAGAGAGGAAGGCGGGGAGGTGACTCTTTCCATTCTTCCCTCTCAGCATGGAACCAAGGATAATCTTTTCTTCTACAAGCTGCTTTTAAATTGCTGGCCATTCATCATTGTTGTTATGATGGTGACACTTATATTTATTAACACCTCTCTCCCCCCTCCTCCAGCTACCCCTCCATCCAGGCACTGCTGCTTCCTCTAACACCCCCCCATGGCCTCCCTCCTCTCCACCTGCCCTACCGAACTTGCTGCCACTGCCATCAGGACATCAGAATGGAATGGCTAATATGGATGGATTTGTGGGGAGGGGGGTGGGGGTGGGCTGATATAGAACCCACCAAAAGAAAATAGCTTTAAAATATGTGTGAATGGCACATGACTCAGTGGTTAGAGCGTCGATTTTACAATAGTGAGGTTGTGAGTTCGATTTCCAGACCAGGCTGTGAGTTGTGTTCTTGAGCAAGACACTTTATTTCACGTTGCACTAGTTAACCCAGTTGTAGAAATGAGTTGCTACGTCGTCACTGGGGCCATTCTGTATCAGCCTTTGCCTTTCTCTTGGACAACATCGGTGGCGTTGAGAGAGGGGAGACTGGTATGCATGGGTGACTGCTGGTCTTCCACAAACAACCTTGCTCAGACTTGTGCCTCAGACAGGAACTTTATAGGTGCAATCCCATGGTTATTCATGACCGAAGAGGGTCTTTATATATTAATTATAGGATTCAATAGAATCCAGGCACATCAACAAGTAGGATGCCAGAAATGGCTAGGTACAATAGCATAGACTTCACAGTGAGGTAAAACAACAATGAAGTTATCAGTTGTTGGTAGGATTCTGTAGATTATGCAAGTACCAAATCCAATTAAGACCATAGATCCATCTCAGGGCTGGTTCTAAGTGCAGCATATGTATGTATATATTTGTGTGTGTGTGTGTTCATGTATATATATGTGTGTGTGTGTATTTATATATATATGTATGTATATGTGTGTGTGTATGTATATATATATATATGTGTGTGTGTGTTTATATATGTATATATATATATGTGTGTGTGTTCATGTATATATGTGTGTGTGTGTGTGTTTATATATATATATGTATGTATGTGTGTGTGTGTATATATGTATGTATATATATATGTGTGTGTGTTTATATATATGTAAATATATGTGTGTGTGTGTTTATATATATATGTATGTATATATATATATATGTGTGTGTGTGTGCTTATATATATGTATGTATATGTGTGTCTGTGTTTGTACCCACCACCATTGCTTGACAACTGGTGTTGGTTTGTTTACATCCCCATAATTAAGCAGTTTGGCAAAAGAGACTGTTATAATAAGTACCAAACTTAAACCCATAAGTACTGGGCGTTTAATTTAAATCCCTTGGAGGTGTTGTTACTCCAGCATGGCCACAGTTTAATAACAGAAACACTTAAAAGATGGCATATAAACATAATTTATGGTTTAAAAATGCACACACACACACGAGCCAGCCAGAGCTCCAGTATGACCTTGGTTTTGATGGCTTAAGTAAACTAAAGAACCAAAGAAGAACTATCAGAAAATAAGAGATAAAACATGACTATATAAGCCTCTGACTTGTTTTACATGTTGAGAAGGGCCAGAAGCATATTGTAGTGACATAAGCTCTGTGTATATGTGTGTGTCTATATATATATATATATGTATTCACGTATGTGTGTGTGTGTGTGTGTGTGTGCAAGTTTCAAATATCTACATTGCAAAAGGATTAAATTTAATAAAAAACAAAATTTTGTTTGGTTTTAAAACCCAAGGAAAGGATTTAAATTTTTACACAGTAGTTTTCATTATTATCGAATTATAAATTGAAGACAAACAGACAATTACTTACAGACGTAAACAGAGAGAGGGGGGGAGAGAGAGAGAGAGAAAGAAAGAAAAGAGAGAAAGAGAGAGAGAGGGTGGGAAGAGGAAAGAAAGAAAAGAGAGCGAGAAAGAGAGAGGGGGAAATATAATGAATTATGTAAGCATATACAAACATGCATGTGTGTTTAAGTATATGAAATATGCATACATGTGTGTGTGTGTGCATATGTGTATATATATATATATATATACATATATATGTGTGTGTGTATACATATGTATGTGTGTGTGTATATATATGTGTATATACATTAGTATATGTGTGTATCTCTCTCTCTCTCTATATATATATATATATGTGTGTGTGTGTGTGTGTGTGGAAGTATTTATGTATGTGTGTACAAACTTATATACATACAGAAGACAGCAGGCAGCTGTCATTCACACACATGCAAACAAGAGCAGACACACATGCATTCACACACGTACATGCGCGCACACACACACACACACACACACACGCACACAAGCAGACACACATCTCGCCAAAACAATATAATATGAAGAGCGACCAATCTCTCCACACCACTGTGAGTTGTCCAAGTATCAACCAGTCTCTCTCTCTTAATCTGGTGAAATGCAAGCAAAATCGGATTACGAGCCAGCAATATTAGCAAGCAATAAAATGCCAATTGTAAGAGGGGTAGGATTATCTAGAGCTAGATTAATCTTAATCCCACCCACAAAACAGATTCCTTCTCTTGTAACAACAATGTGTGTTTGTGTCTGTGACACATTGGCAGCAGCAGTAAGAAGGAGTAACACCAACAGACCTTCCAAGAATTCTAATAAAACAATGAAATTAAAGTAAGACTGGCACCGTGGGTAGGCAATTAGATGTGGTGGGTCGTGGGTGATGGTGGTGGGTGGGTCGAGACGTAATAAGAAGACAAGAACAAAAAACACACAACGTACACAAACAGAAACACTCAAATCTTTAATTAAAGTTATTAGATCATCATCACAACCACCACCACCAACACCACCACCACCACCACAACCACCATCATCATCGTCATCGTCGTCGTCATCATCATCATCATCACAACCACCACCACGACCACCATCACAACCACCAAACACCATCATCATCATCATCACTGCCACCACCACTATCATCATCATCATCATCATTTTTATGACCAATTTTCCATGCTCTCATGAGTAAGATGGAATTTGTTGAAGCAGATTTCCTTCGGCTAGATGCCCTTCCTGTCACCGGACGGACCTAACCTGTTTCCAAGAAAGGTAATATTATTTCCTCATGTCCAGACATGTTTTCATGGAAGATTGGAAATGAAAGTCACCGCTTGTATGATGGTGACACTTGTTTACAACTATCATGTGAAGTCACGACAAGGAGACAATAACACACACACACATATGAAATTAAATAAATGACAAGGGAACAGGAATTACATAATCAATTTAATTAATGCACAAGCACTCAGCTCTGACTGTATTGCTGCATCTTATTGCAGAAACAGCTGTAAGCTAATGAAGTTGATTATATAATTCCTGTTCCCTTGTCATTTATTTAATACTATATTATGCTCTATACTCGACTAATACTTTATTTTGAAGCATATGTACAGTGAGTTCTAATATCAGGTTATTAGTACCACTATGCTTATGCGAATCTTAATATACATAAATACATACACACACACAATGAGGTTCTTTCTGTTTCCATCTACAAAATCCACGCACAAGTCTTTGATCAACCCAGGGCCATAGTAGAAGACACTTGGCCAAGGTGCCATGCAGTAGGACTGAATCTGAGACTATGTAGTTGGAAAGCTAACTTCTTATGAAGATATATGCATATATATATATAGTAAAGGGGGTGCCGGTGACATGTTAAAAACACTCGTACCGGTGATACGTTGAAAACACTCATGCCAGTAACATGTTAAATACACCCGTGCCGGTGACACATTAAAGGCACCTGGTAAAATCTCTGGAATGGTTGGTGTTAGGAAGGGCATCCAGCCATAGAAACCAAGCCAAAACAGACTGGAGTCTGGTGCAGCTCCCCATCTTACCAGTCTCTAGTCAAACCGCTAACCCATGCCAGCATGGAAAAGGGATGTTAAATGATGATGATGATGATGATGATGATGATGAAAGCTGAAATTTAATCTTAATCCTTTTATTTCAGGTAAAAATGCCTCTTATCAAACCTGACACAACAAACAAATCAAACATCCTGTTATTCCCATCACACTTTGATAAGGGGCATTATTACACAAAATATAAAGATTATTACACTTTTTTGAAGATAAAAGCTCAATTTATGTTCTTGTTCTTACTACATTACTGTAGCTCTCAATATCACTGGTTAGTCTGCAATGCTTCTAGTAAATTATAATATTTTTCAGTTTATATGTTTGATATTTTTTGCATCAAGGTAGTGTCACTGTAGCTATTAACAAATGTTGAGAGTTATAACCACTCTTTATTATCATTTTGTAAAATAACAATAATGGCAATAATATATATATATTTATCTTTATGCACAGGTATGGTGGTTGCGTAGTTGGGAAACAAACTTCTCAACTACATGGTTTCTGGCTCAGTCCCTGGAGTGTCTTCTATAATAGCCCTGGACCAATCATCAGCATCATCATCAACATTTAATGTCCGTTTTCCATGCTGGCATGGGTTGGACAACTTGACACAGGAACTGGCAAGGCCGAGGGCTGCATATAAATATATATGTATATATATTTATCCCCACTTAAAAGTGGATGTTCTGTTAGAACACAGAATACTGCGGTAATTACCATGAGAGAAACTCTCATATTGTCTTTCAGTGTGTGAATGCACTCTTGTTTATATCGCTAGTAGGGAGATAAATAACCTACCATCGCCAGCGCCGAGACCACTAGATCATGTGATTTCAGCCTTCCCTAGCCTAGTCAATGGTGGATACTCAAATGCTACAGATAGCTGTGATGTATCTCCATCATCGATATATAGAATCACAGTACTAGAACAGGCACTTGTACAGCAAATAGCCAGTGGGCTTATTAAAAAA
Source organism: Octopus rubescens (assembly GCA_027564515.1). Classification (NCBI taxonomy): domain Eukaryota; kingdom Metazoa; phylum Mollusca; class Cephalopoda; order Octopoda; family Octopodidae; genus Octopus; species Octopus rubescens. Next base: position 13,850,006 of record JAOPUL010005356.1, read on the forward strand.
TAATTATTAGCGACAGAAGCAGTATTCACATTTGTACATTCCATTTTGGCATGCTTTTTACAACTAGATAGGCGTGGCGTGGCTGTGTGGTAAGAAGCTTGCTTCCCAACCGCATGGTTCTGGGTTCAATCCCACTGCGTGGCATCTTGGGCAAGT
>JAOPUL010005356.1:13890792-13901205 GCA_027564515.1 Octopus rubescens
TGTATGTATGTATGTATGTATGTATGTATGTATGTATGTATGTATGTATGTATGTATGTATGTATGTGTGTGTGTATATATATATATTTATGTGTGTGTATATATATATATATGTGTATGTATGTGTGTATATATATATATATATATATATATACACACACATTGATATATATATACACACACATATGTCAACCTTTCTTTTTCCATTGAATAAATTTTTTGTCTTATCTGTATTTCTATTCTATTCATTTCACAGACAGCCTTATCAGCCTTACTTGAACAATACTTCAATCAATGCACAACTATACTCTACCTTTTCCTAAATCATCACCATCATCATTTATCAACTTCAACTTGTACTTGCATCAGTAATGATGACATTTGTACTACATATCCTGTTCTATCATCAATGACCTAGGCTCATTGGTAGTTGCAGTACCACTGTCCTCCAACAGTTCTTAATTATTACTGTCTTCTTGTAGTCTGTCACATACTGTCATTAACCTTTAAAACAAGATACAATTATAATTCTTTATGGACTTCCTTATTTGTCAAAGATTTTATAACAATTCTATATTAAAAGTAAAATTGGAAATATAGTATTTACATGACTAGAGAATAACCTAATATCAAATTCCTAATTGGACATCATAAACTATAGATATAAGATTGCTGTCAGGACTGGGGCAGATATAAACCATTATTGTATTTTTGAAGCACTAGAACTATCTCTCAATGATGCTCCAGTAATGTAGAAATTAATTTCAAAAGTAGATTAAAGAAGTTTGACATTCCATCTGATAATGAAATAAGCCTACATCAAAGTTTTGTTTTAGTCAGTTTCTTTAGCATTGAGAATTACAATAAAGACTTTAGAAAAACAAAAGCCTTAGTGTTTTGAATATTTATTGTAAGGGGTTTAGTTTGAATTATGTGTGTAGCTTTGGTTAGATTTCAAAACTATATTTTGAGAACATTTTTTGTGCCATGTAAAAAGCACCCGTGCTGATGCAACATAAGGGCACCTGTGCTAGTGTCATGTAAAAATACCTGTGCTTATGTTATGTAAACATACCTGTACTTGTGCTATGTATAAAGCACCTGTGCTGGGACCACATAATAGCACTGGTTCTGGTTCTACATAAAAAGCACCCAGTACACTCTGTAAAATGTTTAGCATTAGGAAGGGCATCCAGTCCTAGAAACCTTGTCAAAACAGACAATTGGAGTCTGGTGCAACTCTCCCACTGGCCAGCTCCTATCAAACCATCCAACTCATGCCAGCATGGAAAATGGACATTAAATGATGATGAATCATAGAAATGTCGAGTGAATTGATGAGATTTCCTTATTTCTAAAAATACTATATTTTATTTTAAGCCCAGAATATAATATTCTGGAGTACTAACCTCTGAAAGTATATTTACAATATTCATATCTAGACTCCATTTCTATCTATTCAATCTTTGATTAGTTTAATTCCTGATTGACTTCAGATGTCATATTATTGGATATATATATAATCACAGACTGGATTTGAATTAGAAACCTTTATTTCTCAATGAAGGCTGTGTACATGAATCAGTAGTTTAATGAGTGAGGATAATGCTAACCTTACTTTAGAAATAAAGGTTCCTAGTTTGAATACAGTCTGGGGCCATTTACATATGCTGGAATACCTGACAATTTTATTATGTATTCCCATGTTTAACAAGTAGTGTATTAATAATTAAAGCAGTGTTAAAGTCTTAGATTCAGAAACATAAAGTTCCAAATTCTATACTGCTAAATACTTGTATGTGATATTTTCTTAAAGTAATTAAAATTAAAAAAAAGCATCGAATATTCAGAATCTCTCATATAATGCTACTGCAGCATTGATATCAAATATATTGAATTATAATGTAATAGTACTGCTATTATGATTTTCTCTTATGTACATTTGTTAATGTACATCGGGGGATACCATATATATATGTGTGTGTGTGTGTGTGTGTAAAAGATGGCTATTTTAGAGCTGTGCTACTATTCAGTGATGTCATTATGAGATGGTGCCACAGTTGAGATTTTAGTATATAGTGATGTCATTGTTGAAGGATTCTACTCTGGAGATATGTTAGTAGTATTCCACTGTAGTAGTATTCTAGAGGATTACTACTATAGAAGACTGCTACTGAGATATAATTCTAGATAATGTTGATATCAACCTAATGAATGTCTGTTATAAGAACTCTACTAATCAATGAGAATAAATATAAAAAATGCAATGTTTGAAATATATTTAGTATTTGAGAATGAATGAATATCTTCTAATATTGTTGATAGCAGAATAGACTAATTACCATGGTGTGGGAAACCCTATAGCAATGTGATCCAACATCATGATATTGGAGTACACTATATAATTATATAATACCATGAGATAGGATTAATCCATAACTTGTTTGAGGCTAGAACACCCTATAAAGCCTAGATGTGGGAAAACTGTATACACCTATACTGTTATATAGAGTATTCATACATTCTTGTAACACAAAGTTATAGACATACAATGTGTCACTAACATATTGGAATATCTTGTAATGTTGCTGATGTATTTATGGATGTAATATACTAAAAGTTTCCTTCAATATTGTTTATGGATTGATAAATTAGCAATAAAGGGTGCATTAAAATTATTGCTTCATCTATAAACTATATTTTGGGAGAAATTCTTTGATGTAATTTATTTATCGATAGACAATAAAGGATTCAGAGAATCCTTTATTGTTTTTTGTTTTTTTTATAGACCAAACAGATTTTTGTAATTTTATAGTTATCTGAGAAAGGAGAGCTTCCATAACATTTGTAGGCCTTTCTAGATTAGTGATATTGATATTGAGCTCAATTGATATTGAGTTCAAACCTTTATAGGTTGAATGGTGCCTGTAAGGAAACTGTGGACAAACCAAGAATTCCTGAGGGTTGCTGTTCTGAGGAATAAGACCTGAAATAAAGTTGGGATGAAGAGAAGAGAAGATTTAGATGCTTTAGAGCGGCTTGGGGCCAAAATAGTATGTAGTCTGCTAGTTCAGAAAATAAGAATCCATTGTAAAAACAGTAAAAGAGATAGAGGGAAGAATAAGTACATCTCTATGCCAGAGATTATAATGTATTAGTGAGTTAAATTTTTGCCAAACAGCTGATGACATTTTTTTTAAAAATGAGGTCTATGATTTAAGTATGACTCTAATATGTTTAATACTTGAGCTTGTAAAGAGTCACAACTGAGCAGGGCTGAAATATTTCTGGCTTTGAAAGAAGATGCTTTTAGCTGAATGTTGTTCATGCTTAGGGAAGAGCATTGTGCAAGATTTCTACCTTCATATATGTTCCATTCAGCTTACAGACTTAAAGGCTAATGGTTGCACGTGCTGTAGGAATATGTGAGATGGAGTGCCTTGGTTAGATAGTGGTTAAATAATCTAATGTTGGTCAAAACAGACAAGACCATGTTTAGAAGAAACAAAGAAATCAAGATTGTTTGGAGAGTTGATGTGTCAAGCAGTAAGGCAGGCAGCTGAAGATGCAGACAGTCCAGGATATCAAAGAAATCAACCCTGCAGTAATAGTGTTGGTTTAGCAGTATAAGATTGCCAAAAAGAGTTATGCACATTAAACTTAGCGCTGATTAGGATTTAAGAGAGGTGCTGTGAGATTGATATCCTAAATGAAGAGATAATCAAAGAAATGAGAGATAATTAAATAACTATTGTTGGCTCAAGGAGTTCAGAAAACAGTAGGAAGAATAGGAGAAGAGAGACTTTAATCCAGGAAAGTATTTGTTGTTAAAGTCCTTAACCATTTCTCATGGGTTCAGAGCCCTTTACTATCAGACAATTTTACCACTTATACCTTTGGCTATTAGTGCCAATCTCCAAGAGGTTTATTAGAACAACTGTGTTATGCTTTAACTAGGATCTGGTATGATACTTGTAAAAAAGTGAATTCTATTGAAAGCACCCCACTGAGAACCAAGTGTCTTTTTTTTTTATTATAATAACTGGCTTATTAGTCCTACTACCAAACTAACATTTGAACATATAATGTAAGAAGTTAGATGAGATACCATAACATATTATATCAGTCAAGCCTGTGCAGTTCATATCTATCTAACCAGATTAATAAATTTAAAATTAAGTGAGAAGCTATGAATCATTTTTGTCAGATTAAGAACTCATAAACCACAAGCTCAGAATCCATTTTTTTTATTCCCTTGGCCATTAAATTTCTCACAAAAGCTTTTTATTTTATTCTAGATGTAAATTTAGCATTATGAGAGTATAGATGTCAGAACCAATAGGCTTTGCATCCTAATCACTGATACAGAGTTGAGTTTGTGGTCTAAATTCTTAACCATTAAAAATCAAGACCACCTACCACTAAGTAGATATGAAAGGGTTGAGATTTAAATGATCTAGTAAATAGTAGCTGCACTGTAAAATTAACAAATAATTAATTAGCTTGTAGTGTTAATTTCAGTTGCTTCCACAGGAAAAGCTTTTTGTACTAGACTAGTGTACTATACAAACTGGAGACAAGCACTGGCCCTATAGATCACAAATGTTTGCGAAAAGGACAGGTATATAAGATAGAATGAACATACAGTATCGAAATTATTGGTTCATAATATTTATATAAATATTTATAAATTTAAGGAATTGGTCTTACCTGTGATAATTAAGAACTTCCTAGTATATTTGTAATTTACTCTGTGACTGTGTTGTTTATGTCTTACTTTATTGGTCATGAAGTAATAATATCATGGCAACTAAGTTCCTGCCTTTTTTTTACTTCTGAACTTTTTCCATCGAGTGAAGATGCTTCTCTATAGCAGCGTAGAAGCATTCCATTTTCTCTACTAGTTCCCTTATCATTTGACGAGAATTTTCGTGCAAAAGTTGGTTTAATCGCTCTTCATCGAACTCAACTGGACGGCCAGGACGAGGTGCATCTTTGAGATCAAAATTTCCATTTTTGAACTTGGCATACCAATCGTGAGCAGTTCTTTCAGCTATGGCACCCTCTCCATACACAGTACAAAGGTCGCGTGCAGCTTTTGCGGCCTTAGACCCTTGATGATTAAAAGCAAAAATGCTCGTTTTTCTTAACTTGACATTCCATTTTAATGATCTGAAAATAAACAAAAGTTAACTAAAATTAACTAGACAAAAAAAACAAAATAGATTCCAAAATGATTCAAAAATAGAATTCTCGAAAAAAAAAATATTGCAAAATTTAAAAACGCAATAAATTCCAAAATTTAAAAAAACAGCGGGAACTTAGTTGCCAACCCAATAGATTTCATGATTAAGAATTCTGATTATATTGCAGAAATAAAAATAACTGTGTTGACTTAGTGCTTTCAAAATTAACATGTAGTTTCATGGGTAAAAGTTGAAGCTACCCCTAGGAGAGGACACTGGCAATTACAAAGAGTGTTTTCTGTGCAAGAATGTAACTCAACACTTTATTACAATGACAGACAGACTATATCCTTGTTGATATTTACTTAGAACTAGCTGGACTGATTATATCAATTGTGGTATCTACTTGGAGTTAGATAGACAATACCATCTGTGACTCCAATTTATAGCTGGATGAACTGACTGTACCATCAGTAGTGCTACATAAAGCTAGATGGAGTGCCTAATCATCAGTGGTATTTACTTGGAGCTTGATGGATTGATACACTCAGTAGTACATATGTGGAGCAAGATGGACTAACTACACTATCAGTGATACCTACTTGGAGTTAGATGAACTGATTACACTACTAATGATGCTTTCTTAAGAGTCATCAAGAGTTAAGTAAGTGTTTTGGCAATGAACACAATGACAGGACACAAACTGTGTCCATTGCCAGAACACAGGTTGAAATCATCTAGCTTTAAATGGGTATCACTGATGGTATAGTCAATACTTCAAGTTCAAAATAGCTATTATTGATGGCATAGTCAGTACCTCAAGCTTTATACAAGTACCACTGATGACATAATCACTATGTGTGGCTCTATAGCCATTGCTATAAGCTGTTCTGACAGCAGAGTCATTTTATGGTGTGAGTTCAATTCATTGCACAGGAAACACTACCTTGGTTTTCCATTGTCCTCTGGATAAGACACTGGACAATAACAAAGGTGACCTTACATTATGTAGAAGTAGAGTCATCTCTTTTCCTCTTAATACTTTTAAAATTGGATTTGAGTGCCCACTCTATAGATCCTTGTGGTCCAGTAATAATTAGCCAATAAAATCAGGATTTTCATAAATAATACATATATTATGATTAATATATTCATAACTTTCTTACATCAGTGACCAATTACATTATTTGCATATCTATCCATATCACACAAAATATTTGATATAAGAAAAACATGTTAACCAACTCACTGCAATAAATCAGAAAATATATAAAACACACTTATCAAACAATAACCGATACCACTTTGCTCATATTGCAATCACTAACAAATTATTTACATCATGTGAAACACACTGGAGTCAACAGACTCCCAAATTACCATACTGCAGCATCTTACATAATTACATACCTATTGATAATTTATGTAGCCTCATCTTAGATCAGTTTGAAGAATAATGTATTCAGTTTGAGTAATTTTTAGATCACAGAAGTTCAATTGATGATATCCATTTCTTATATCTAAGTGATATTAGTCTATAGTTACCCAATAACAGTCATATAATATTCATATATCTTACATATCAGTTAAGGTTGACAAATACATAACCTCCTTACATGGGTGTATGTATCCTGAATTAAAGTATTGACAATGTTTAGTGCAATGGATTCCCTGCAATATTGGAAAGTAGCTGAAAGCATAAACACGTTATAATATTTCTATCTTAACCTGATTACATTATCCAAAGTTATTGATTTCTTTATGCATTCCAAAGATTACACACGTATCCTGCTGCTGTTAATGTTTAAAGGCCTCACAAATGATAATGTTCTGCTCAGAAACATTTGGAAGTTTGAAAAATGACATTTACTAGTTGCTGAATACATTCATATTTATTATGGGGCAGATTTTGCTATTTTCTCATAAATATTACCTTGTTTGTATAGATGCTTTAGTTTTGCATATTTTTTATTCCTTTTAATAGATTTCTGCTTATTCCCCCACCCCATTCAATCATGAATTAGATAAGTCAGCAGATTTCAATGAATTGCTGGAGTGGTATGTATTAATACTATCAAAAGTAAGGAACCCTAAGGTATTAGAAGATTTGAATGTACAATCTATTTAGTAAAGTATATTCATGCTTTCAATTATATGTGTTTGTAGGTGAAGCCATATATGAACAGAAAAGTATATATGCACTGTTATGCTTGCATTTAGATTTTCATGTGTACTCTAAGTAATTCTCAAGTAATAAGGCCTTATTGAGGATTAGAAACCGTTAGATTTCATAATGAGAGATAGATAGCATGATGAAAATCACAGAAAGATTCTGTTACGTAGATTCACTAAACCCATGCTAGCATGGAAAAATAGATATAAAATGGATGATGACTGTGAAAACTATTATTCTTAACTGAGACCATTTATAAAAAGGTATCTTGCATGTAGCATCATATGTGTGAACATTTTAATGACACAGAGCAATAAATTTCTCTTCATTCATTTTCATTCTTATAATAATTTCCTTTAAACAAAATTAAATCAACTGTTAAATTAATTTTGTCCTACTGTTTGTTTATCTTATCTGCAGATCACTCTAATATTCCATTCTATACTAGGCATGAAGGCCTGGAATTTTGGGGCAGGAGAGTAGTCGATTTTATCGACCCCAGTTCATAACTGGTACTCACTTTATCGACCCCGGAACGATGAAAGGCAAAGTCGACCTCGGCGGCATTTGAACTCAGAATGTAAAGACGGAAAAATTGCTGCTAAGCATTTCTCCCGGCGCGGTAACGACTCTGCCAGTTCGCCACCTTTTTTTATTTAGATATTAACTTTAAAAACAAAATTTTAATGTAATATTATAATAAACTACTTGTTAGCCATAACCACAACATCAACGATAATAATAGACTTTGAAATGTGAATAAGGAAATGAATGAAACTGAATAAGTACCATCTATGTATGTAAATTATAAATAATAAAGAAAAATATAGCTTAAGCGATATTGTCAGAATTTCCATACATGCTACAAAGACGGTCACTGCACCTGTTGCATTAGGTAACATCCTGATTTGTGTGTCTATATGTGGATATGTGCATGTGGTGTATTCAGTTTTGTTGATTAATAGCAAAGGGGCATTGAAAACATGTTAGTAAAAGAAAGGGGACAATAGTTTTAAACAACTAGTTTGAGAAGCACTGCTATAATGTCTCTGTTACTTAGCTGCCATTACATACTTACATTTTCTATTCATTTGGAAATATCTCTATTAACAAATGAGATAAATTTTCACAAGAGTTCCTTCTTTTTACTAATATACCAATCAATCACATTGTATAATTAACTAAATATATATCGAAATATTGATATATTTAATCAATTATGGAAATGTTTTTATCTATTTCAAGTAAAAAAAAATAAAATCATCAAAACACACACACACACACACAAAAACCGAAACCTTTTCCACCTGCCCTTACAAAAGAAAATTCATATTGTTGTTTAGCTTGGGTCAAGACTAGTAACAACTATATTCATTTTTTTTTCATTTTTTTTTTTTTTTCATTTCATTATCTCTTGCTCAGAATAAAGCCAAGCTATCCCCCAGGAATGAAGTGTGATGATGGATCTGTGCAGTATTTTGTGCATGTGTTCTCTCACCTGTACAATGGTCTGAAATTACTGGAGTCGCTCTCAAATTTTGGGCAGCAACAAAGCTATGTGTGGTTGAAAGTTTGTTTTTATGAGTTCCAAAGTTTTTTGTTTCATCTTTTTTTCTATAAAATATTCTCACAAAGGGCTTCTTTTTATTTATATATATATATATATATATATATATATGTATATTTATATATATATATATATATTATTGGTGTTTATTTCTTGTTGTGATTTTTCCTATGCTTCTTCCCTTCTTGTTGTATGTTGTGTCCTCTAAACCCCTCTGTGTGATCTTTACCCAACTCTGCCATTATATTTCCCCCATCGCTAGTACCTCTGTCCTCTGATACAGTTGCCGCCAACCTTTTTTGTATCACAGACCAGAGGATCACGTGCACTATGAAACACAATATAATGCATAATATATAATTTAATTATTACATATATGATGTGTATATATATTACATATATAATGCAAAAACACGCTGCAGACTGTGATAATCGATAAAATAGAAATAAAATTTCAAACTTTATTCTTTTTGTGTGACCTGGTACCAAATAATCCTTGAGCCAAAATTTGAAACCAATGTTTAAGTATTTTTGAGTGGTGGATTGGCAGGGTTAGGGTTAGGGTCTTGTGTTTTCAGTTGTTTAACTCTTTATTATTTAAACCAACCAGATCCTGCCTCTCACACCTACCCTACAATGTCATTCTAAAAATAAACCAATCAGATCATCAAAATCTCAAAGCTTTGAGATAATGCATGATTAATTCAAAACAATGTGAATAAATAAGGATTACATTAGACAGAGTAATCTGAATGCTAAAGGGTTGAATCAGTCATGTCCAGCCCAAATATTCTACCTATTTTATGTTCAAACTGGCCATATCTGACCTCTCACACCTACCCTACAATGTCACTCTAAAAATAAATAATCACATCATTGAAATCTCTAAGCTATAACATTATGCATGATTAATTCAAAACAATGTGAATAAATAAGTATTACATTTGACAGGCTAATCTGAATGCTAAAGATATGTTAATGATATATACATCAATAATGTACATGTATATTAAATATTCTACCAGCTGTATGCTAGCTAGATCTGGTCTCTTACACCTACCCTACAATGTTATTCTAAAATTAATCATATCATATCGAAATCTCAAAGCTATGAGATAATGCATGATGAATTCAAAACAATGTGAATAAATAAGTATTACATTTAGCAGAGATAATCTGAATACTAAAGGGTTGAATGCCACTGAAGCTAAGATAATCTCTGGTGTAATGGACCTGGAAGCTTAAGATAGTTTAACCTTTTATTCTCTCATATCATAGTGGCTGGTGTAATGGTAACATTTCATCTTAATATCGTGTCACAATATTTCTTAACTCTATTTTCCACCCCTGGATCGTCATCTTTTTAACACCCTCCCTTGGGTAAATGGTACACCCTTGTAAAGGTTTTGAATCATCATCATCATCCTTTAACATCCGTTTTCCATGCAAGCATGGGTTGGACGGTTTGACTGGAGCTGGCAAGCCGG
>JAOPUL010005356.1:14018507-14040861 GCA_027564515.1 Octopus rubescens
ATCAAAATCTCATAGCTACAAGATAATGCATCATTAATTCAAAATAATGTGAATAAAAAAGCATCACTTTTGACAAAATGACGTGAATACTAAAGGGTTAATCAAGATAGTGAAGATTAGTGACCTCTCCAATTACTGGTATAGCAGACTGTCTCCAACCTCGAGCCCACAGACATGCTGTCTTCTTTCTCTGCATTTTCTATTACTACCTTAGCGGCCTCAACACCTCTGAGCTAGCAAATCTTGTTCTACTTCCATGCAGACACTCTTGACTTACCTGTCTTTCTTCCCACTACATCCAGTATTTTTCTTCTTCCTTCCTCAAATGACTACTCTCAGGAATTTCTCCTTTGCACATCATGTTTTTCTGCAGCTATTGACCTGTATTAGTTCAATCAGAATATTAACCTCAGTCTCACCTGTCTTGGGGGGCTTGTAAAGGCTATAACACACTTCTTTTCTCCAGACCATGCCAAAATGTTACAAATCTGAAGGGAATACATTAACTCAAGGCAATTATAGAGGCCACAAAGAAACAGAATAAGTCTTGAATATTGTTGATACAATGTAGTTTGCATTTATATCAAGACATAAAATTACAGTAAATATATTTCTAGTGTGAATAATGTAAGAAAAGTTGTCAACTACAAACAACTCTACTTTTGATATACTGACCAGGAGAAATCCTTCAACAGGATTTCATGCTCTGTAGTCTTAAGGGTGGGTATTGAGAGTAAAGTTCATGAATATGAATAGCAGGGAGATTCTGTAAACAAGGTTAGGATCATCAATGTACTCAGTGAAGTATGTGGTGCACAGATAGGCGTTCACTAAGATTCTGTCCTTAGACACCTACTATTCATTTTGATGTTAATGTTCAATTCTGGATGCTGCTTAACTAATTCCTGTTGTAGAATCTGTAGAGGAGACACATAGAAAGCTCTAAATCTAAAAGAATGGTCTAGGGTCCAAGAGCTTGATGTCAGTATAGCAAAGATACCTATTGACTAGAGATGCTTCTGTAAAAACTTAAAGATGCATAAGTTATCATTTATATTCATATTAACACAAGATTCTTTGAAAGTGACTCTAAAAGTCGTTGATGCTTCATCTTGTCTATGTAAATAATTTTTTTTAATGGATTACAACTATGAGCCTGGTATCATTTTAAGAAACCTCTGTTTAAGATTATTGTTTTTAACATAGTTGTCTGGAAGAATAATTTGTGATGATACTCAATGTATTACTCTTATCTTGAGTAGGAGAAGACACTATCTGCTGTTCCTTTTAAGTAAGTAGTAAATCCAAGGAGGGAGGTATTGTATGTATGTGAGCCATTGATATGATCCAATTTCATTATATGTTAAGGTTACAGATATGTGTATATAGTGGGCAGTGTTTGGTGGGATGGGGTCAAATTTATATCTATTTCATCAGTAGTTCATTCTTTAATTGTTCCTCTTCATAAGATTTCTAAATGCAGTTTTTAGTTTCTGTTTCAAACTTTTTTCTTTTCACTTTTTGCCTGCATGACAGCTGAATTTGTGAACTCTTAAAAATTATCTTCTGAGAGTTCGCCTATTTCTAGGAGTAATTAAATATTTTCAAGTACAAGGATGTAGCAGTTAATTACATTCAGTAATTCTGAGAATATAAGTTCTGTCTTTCTCTCTACAATAAGGCGTTTAAAATTAAGAAGCTAATTTATTTTTCACAGTCTACTTGGTGGAAGGCAATTTCTGATAATGACAATCTGTGACTTTTATGTTTGCAAATTGTAAAATCTTTTCTCTGTATTATATAATAAAAGTTCAGTTATGTCATAGTTTTAGCAATATGTCGATATTGTGCATCAGGCTTCATAATTATCATCATTTAACATCCATGTCCCATACTGGCATGAGTTGGATGGTTTGACAGAATTCAATGACTCCAAAGGTTGCATTGTACCCCATGGTGTTCTTTAGCATGGTTTCTGAGACTGGCTACACTTTCTAACACCAACCACTTTACAACATGTACAAGGTGCGTTTTTTCTTTTCATAGCACCAACACTAGTGAGGTCGCCTTGCAATTTGCAGAACTTTGAACCCCAAAAAAGGAGGTTTTATGTTCAGAGATAAGGGGCCAGAGCAAAACAGGTTTCTTGCTGCAGAGGAGCTACATGGTTACTCAAATTTTAGATGAGAGTGTGGGAATGATTGGAGTGAAGCTGGAAAGAGATGAAAATAGTGGTGATGAGACAAAAAAAAGAAATAAAAATAGTGGTGTCAGAGTGGACCCTCGGGTTACAAAGTGAGTAGACCTGAGTGGGGAGAGAAGTAAATGTATAGGTGGGTAGAGGTTAGAAGAGTACATGGAGAAAGTGAGAGATGGAGAATGGGTGTGGGGATGAATATAATGAATGAAGAACAAGTGTTAGGGATGATAAGTAGGAGAGGTAAGGAAGAGTAAGTGACATCTGTAAAGATTGGGTTGGGTTGAAGGGTAGATGTAGTGAATGGTGGATAAGGAGTGGGGGTGACCAATGATGCTTATGATTTGAAGGAGACAGGAGAGACTATGAGATGACTGACAATGAAGAAAAGATGGTGGGGTGAAGAGCATCAGCAGAGTAATGTTGATGCAGTAGACAGGAGAATCATAGGAGAGAGAGAGAGAAAGTCAGATGGCATGCGGTTTGGTAGGTTGCAGGAGTGTATGTGGGGAGAGAGAGAGAGAGATAATGAGATAATATATACACACACACACACACACACACACAGTGCTCCCAGAACTTAATTTTGCTGAATTGGGTGAGCCTTCTGAGCCAGTCATCCTATCCTGGTTCTTTGAAATTTTCTCCATGAGGTTCAAAGTACTAAGAACAGCCTTCCATACTTCATCCCTTGTCTTCCTGAATTTCCTTCTTTCACAAGCTCCATCCACATTAAATGATCAGCACTTCTTTAAATGGCTCTCCTCTTATGCAGTACATGTCCTTACCAGCACAATATTCTCTCTTGCACACTACATTTGATTTCTCTTATGTCCAGTTTTCCTCTCAGTACATTTCATGCTCACCTACATTGCATGCACATCCAATGGAGCATGCTTACTCTGTTTCTTCCCAGTCTTCTCAAAACCTCTACATTCAAAGCCTATGTCTAACTACCATGCAGCATTGCAGTTCTAACACAAGCATCCTATAATCTGCCCTTCACTCTAAGAGAAAAGACTTTTGTTGCCAGCAGTAGTAGCTCCCTGAACTTTCTCCAGTTTATTCTTACACTGGCTACTATAGTTTCAGTGCAACCATCTCCCCTGCTAATTACATTTTGGTAACAAAAGTTAATAACTACTTTCAGTGAGCCATTCGGGCATTCAAGAGAATCTATTTTTGGTGTGTTCATAGTATGTACAGCTCTGGTACATCTATTACATATGAAGCTTGTGTGATAGCTGCACTGCTTGTGATTCCACTATACCTCTTGTGTGTCCATAGCTTATAGTAAGTACAGCATATGGAGTATATACCTGCTCTTTTTCTGTATATTGAGCAAGGCCATTTCCCTGTAGGTACCAGAGTCCTGTTTTCTTTCCTACTTACTAAAATTTTGGTTTTTGCTATGATTACCTTAATACCTCTCGATTCTACCCTCACTATACTCGTCACTGAAATTCTGTTTTGCGTCTTTGTACATACTTTGTACAGCCCTCACAAGCTGTTCATCTACATTTTGTTTCCTGAAGGTCAGGTAATGTTTATTTCAAAACTACAGTTCTTTTCTAAACTATGTATGCATAGGCAAATGTAATAGTTGGAATATGATCTTTGAACATCTGAATAACAAACATAATTTGATGTTTCAAATTATCTTGCTTGCTTTCAAATGACACAAAAATGATATACTTAATATATAAAATACATTGAGAAAATTACAGCTTAAATTTACTACCAACTTCTTACTTTCTACTTCCATGGCCTTTAGCAGAATGATGTGATTTAAAATACTGAAATAGAATATTTGGGGTTCATAAGTGGATTTAGAGCCGTCATTAGTCTATTGATGTAACAATGTTTCCTGCAACATGTTTATAAAAACTTCTTGGCATGCAAACAAATATACCTTGCCTCAGACTCCCTATTTACTCTCATATTAAATGACAAACAAACATTTTGGCCTGATTCCAATGTCGTCATCATCCTTATTTTTATTGTTGTTCAGTGATTTTCTTTAGCTAAATATGAGCATCAACATTCACTACTACTACTACTACTACTACTAGAAGTAGTAGTAGTAGTAGTTGTTGTTGTTTTATATTGTTTTACAAACAGCAATAAACAACAAAAATAATATTTTCTAACTTTAGCATAAGGTGATACATCTTGTTAAAAAGGGATATAGTAAATTGAATTAAACTCCAGTATATTACTGGTACTTAGTTTATGGAAGGTGAACTCATCCCCAGCTGGATTTGCTATGAGATTATAAAGGGATGTAACTAAATACCCTAAACACCATTAGGAATGTTTCCAATATTCTACTGTCTTGTCACTCTGCCATCCTTTAATGATAAAAATAATCATTTCTATAATGATAGACACAAGACCTGAAATTTTGGGGTAGAGGTTTAGTCAATTACATCAATCCCATTGCTCAACTGGTACTTATTTTATCGACCCCGAAAGGATGAAAGGCATAGTCAGCTTTGGTGGCATTTGAAGTAAGAACGTAAAGCCAGAAGAAATGCCACTAAGCAGTTCTGCCGGTTCACCATAGAGTTGCTGTTGTTGATGATGTTTGGGGTGAACAGACATCTGTAACACCGAGAGAACATTTGAACATCCAAACGAAATAAGGGTTGCCCTTAAACATTTTCTATATTTAAAATTTTTGTAAGCAGGTTTGGTCATGATTTAATATGGGTTTCTATAGAAAAGTGGGAAGAGGTGCTAGTTACAAATATGATCGCAATGAACACACTCCAAAAATCTTGAACATTTTGGAAACAAAAACACTGATTAAAAAATAAATTTTGACAACTGAACAATCAACAAAGGAAAATGAAAAATGACTGCTGATGACTATAATAGCAAAAGCAACAACAGCTTTACTTGTATTATAAACTAGTGAGAGAGAGATGTTAGACTTGGATCAGCTGTAGGAAAATCAAAAACATGGAAGTGATATGTTACAAAAGATTGTGCTTCCTTGCTTGATTGAGGAAAGTGACATATGTCTAGATTTCAAAATATGCAGAAGGCTTTCATATGTCCCCGAAGGAGAAGTTAGAAGAAGACCAAGTTGATGCGTGGCATAATGTGTATTCTAGCAACCAGGGCACAGACAGCACACAGAATTGTATGCCTTATCTGGGGACAAAGTGAAAAAAATAGGCAGCGCTGATACTCCATTATCCTTCCCATAGACTGGGGTCACAAATATGGGAAGTTAAAACACAAGTGTCAAAGCCAGAGTCAATTGTATGTATGTTGACCCCTCACATGTCACTTTGCAGCATAGTGTGTGCTGATGGTGAGTACTGAGGCAACGCATAAACATGACTAACGATGATCTAGTAGAGCCACTGTATGACTCTGAACAAAGGCAAAGTTGATCTTGGCAGTATTTGAACACAGGACAAAAAGAGCAGTAAGAAATGTTACAAGCATTTTGTAATAACAATTTCCAGTACAGGAACAAAACACATATTTTGAGAGAGGAGCTCAGTTGATTAAATCAAACCTCAGCACTTGATTGGTACTTATTTTATCACTCTCCAACAGGATTTGAACTTAGAACAGAGGTATACAACTAAATACTAGAGGCAGTTTGTCTCGTAATCAACTAATTCTTCCACTCCACTACCTTATAATAATAATAATGGTTTCAAATTTTGGTGCAAGGCCAGCAATTTCAGGGGAGGAGCTAAGTCGATTACATCAACCCCAGTGCTCAACTGGTACTTATTTTGGCAGAAATTGAACTCAGAATATTAAGAGCCAGAAGAAATGCCACAAAGCATTCTGTCCAACAAGCTAACGATTCTGCCAGCTTGCTACCTAATGGTAATTCTTTCACATTTTGGCACAAGGCCAGGAATCTTTTAGGGGAAAGGGGGTTAGTCAATTACATCGACCTCAGTAGTTGATTGGTTCTTTATTATATCAGCCCCAAAAGGTTGAAAGGCAAAGTTGACTTCAATGGGAATTGAACTCAGATAATATAGAGCCAGAACAAATGCCACTAAGTATGTTGTCTTGTGTGCTAATGATTCTGCCCACTCACCACTTTAATAATAATAGTAATAAAAATGATAATAATGCTGATGATGATAATTATAATCCAATAATCTCTTCAGTGTTAATTGAATATAAATAGTCCACCTACAGATAGTTTTCGGATAAGAGTGAAAGCATTACTTAACATCTGGCAATAACTAAATACAAGAAGGGTGGCCTTAAAATAGATTGTAAGGTGTAACAAATGATATGATTTGATTATCATAGTGAATACCTTTAGCATATGATATATTAATAGATGTGGGTTAATAATCATGTTACTGAGTTCAATTTTTCGTCTGCCTTAGGGTAGTAAAATTTATATAGGTGATATCTCAGTATTAAGCAAATTTTTTGATTAGAAAAAGATTTGCTTTTCATTCTGAATTTGCTTATGTTTTTGAATTGTTTCTTTCATTAAATCTTAATTTTTTTGCTTATATTTTCCTCGTGCCATCTGGAAAGTAACATAGAGTTAGTAGGAACTGAACATTGTGTACTCAATGCTAGCAATACATGCTCAAAAGGTGCCGTGGGATTTATGACAGATTATGAGGGAAATCATAGATTTAAATGACTCAGATGTACAGAAGTGGTTAGCAATAATTTCTGTTATCTTAAGGTGGCGAGCTGGTAGAATAGTTAGCATGCTGGGCAAAATGCTTAGCAGCATTTCGTCCATCGTTATGTTCTGAGTTCAAATTCTGCCAAAGTCGACTTTACCTTTCATCAATTTCAGGGTCGATAAAATAAGTACCTGTTGAATACTGGGGTCGATGTAATCGACTTGCCATCTCCCAGAAATTGCTGGTCTTGTGCCAAAATTTGAAACCAATATTTTCTGTTATCTTGACTGGAAATAAGTTCGAGAAGCAAGTTTCTTTAGCAACAAAGATCTCTTTGCATACAATGAGCATATTGTATGAAGTACAAGCAAAAAATAGTGATGCTGCATAGTATTGAAACATAAACACAGAATGCATTAGCCAAGTGAATGCTTGAGGGGGAAAAAGTTATTTGGTATGATTGATCAATTCATAGAAAAACAACAGAACATTTAGTGATGGTGAGACTTTATACATTTAGTATGGTGAAATAAATCATTTTGAGCTAACTAGGTTTTTGAGCAAACATCTTATTAACTATATAGCACTTGGCCAACCAAAGTTTTGTGAGTGGGTTTAATACATGGAAACTAAAAGAAGCACATCATGTACAGACACACACACACACATATGTGTTTGTGTGATATATGTGCCTCTTTATCTTGATATTGTGTAATTGTTGTAAATGAATGTAATTCATTTCCAATAATCTATGCAAACTTGTTTGGTCATGGAGAAATATTACCTTGCTTGGAAACAGCTAAAGGTTGGCATCAGAAAGGGAAACCAGTCACAGATTTGCCTCAATAAACTCCAGTCAACCCATGCAAACATGGAAAAGTCGATGCTATGATGATGATGATGGGGGTGGGGGGCTTCTGTACAGTTCCCATTTACCTAATTCCACTCACAGCATGTTAGACAAGTCAAGGTAGTAGTGGAAAACACCTGCGCAAAGCACCCTATAAATGATGCTTACATTTTATTAGCCATCTAGTGTGACCTAACTGGTGTGTTGAATTTGAGAGTCACTTCAAACATTTAATCAGTTTCCTCTGTTCTCTAGATCAACTGGAGCAGAGTTGTTTGGGCTGTTCAAAACAAGCAATACGCCATATGCTTTCTTTACAATCCATGTCAAAATCCGAAAGATGAAATAACTATGCCAATGCACATTTTCAAGTGAAGTGTAAAATCTAAGCTAACACATAGAAATAACTTAGGAAGCATGCTATTTTTGTTGATAGTTTAATGGTGTGCATTCTAGGATTATTTCTTTCTGTTGTGAATTTTCATTTCTCTTGAGTCAATGATCAATGAGAACTTAAAGAGGTTTTTCATTAAGAAACTCGTTCACATGTTCTAAATTTTCAGAGCTGTCTAATTTTCATGGAATTTCTATAACTTATAAAATCAATGCTGGTTTTCTTTCTTTACACTTGCTATATTCTGATTTTCAGAAAAATACATTTTTCTAATATATTCTATAAATATTAACAGCTCTTCTCCACATTTCACAATTGACTCCATGATTTCTCTTTACAGGTCAAGAGATTGACCCTGTCTACAGTTTGCTGAAATGTGCTGCCGATTTACCAAAAACTAATAGATCCTGTACCCACACTCATTGCACTGGTCACCATGCTCGACATAGCCAAGGGGATACTGCATGTGGTAATAGCTCTAAAAACTCCAGTCCGTCTTCATCAGGTAATGTCTTATATTATTCTTTTTCTATTAGCTATGTTATAAATAGAATATGAAATATTACAATTTTTATGGTACATAAATTTAGTCATTTGTTTTGTTCCTTTTACATGCTTTTTTTCTATTTTTGACTATGCTTAAAATTAAATTTATGCCTTCATTATTCAACCCAACTATAATTCATAACCAGCTTAGTAATTGCTTGTCTCTCACACATATATATTTTGCATGTATATTATATATTCAGTTAGTTGTCCATAAGTCAGAAAAAAAGCACGCTCAATAGATGCCAATACTACCAAGTGCAATAGTCAACATGAAACCAATGATAACAGTTTGACCAATAATATACTGCCAATGATATATGTCTGTCTGTATATAAATATGTATATATGTATGTATTCTTTAACTTAGATTAGATTCACAGACTTCACCCTTTTGATACCAATACAAAATGTCTCTTCTTAAAGGGTCCATATTTCAATTAAAACAGTCCATCATAATTTCATGTAAGAACCTAGTAGTATGTTAGGTCAACCTAATCCTAGCCTAAAGTTAGATTCTAAACACCACCTTAATAATGAAAAGTTAGTTATTTTACTAAATCTTTCAATATTGTTGATTATTTTCAGTATTAAATGAAACATGTAAGTAGTGTATTTCATTGGAAATATTGCCCCAAGAGGGTTAAATACCATTGTTCTGATGTATTAATTTCAATGTTGTTTAAGTTAATTTCTGTGAAAATGGCAATATTAAGTCTATTCTAGCCTTGCTAATTTGCTTTTCAATTGGCACAGATTTCTACAATTTTCTTAGTTTCTACTTTTTTACATTAATAACATCAACATTATCTCATAGGGACATATTATTTTTCATATTTGTACCATATGTTATTTTTTTTTTTGTGTGTGATTTCTCTTCCTTATTTCTTATATAATCTGAGTAATTCAATGTCTCTTAAATATATCTCTCAAACTTAAGTAAATGGATCTTCTGTATAAATCCTTTTACATATATACATGGGATGTTATATAGACAATCCTTTAATATTTCCAGTGTTTGAATCATCTCTCTCTCTCTCTCTCTCTCTTTTATATCTATGCAATGTAATAGTATTGTGCTGTTCATACACACTATTTTGATCTTATATAATATTACATAATCATTTATTCTTTGTCTTGTTGGCTGTTCATTCAATTCACAGGAATTGAGCTTTAATTTTTGCCTTATGTTTAGAGAGAGGTTTCAAATAATTCCACTGGAATTTATACCTTAAGGATCACTATTACAGGTATAATAGTTAAGACACTGTGGAGGTAATGAAACTTGTACAGTTCTCAGTCAAGTGACTCTTAGTGTTTTGCACTAGTCTGATAAAGAATAGTAGTTAATTATCATTGTCTGTGTAAAATTATATTGAGTTACATAAGTAATTCTTGTGAGTTTAACATATATTATCAACATAAATATTCTAAGCCCTCATTGGAGATATATTCTTAAAGTATCATCTGTGTGATATGATGGCAGTTAAACCAAATACTATTCTATTTATTTTTTTTTATATCTAATCACAGATTGCTTTATACCCTGTAGTTTGGTGTATTTAAAATAACCAAAGATATCATTTAAGATATTCGATCACTGCCATTATCCCAATATTTTCTTTATTGTCATTTTCCCAAGATGCCTCTTGGAATAACATTGAGATATTTAAGATGAATAAAATATCTTTATTGAATTAACGAAAACAATGAAAAATGGATAGAGAGAGATGAAAGCGAGGAGAAGGGGAGATATTTGAAATTTATAAAAACTATAACAGTGTTGGTATTTTCATCAGTACATATTTCCTTTTTACATCATTTTCTCTAATTTGTCTTATTACTATTGCTCTTTCATATCTATTGTTCTTTCAAAGAAAACAAAATGAAAAGATTTTCTTTTCAATATAAAATCTTACTATTCATAATGAACCTTTCAGAATTTTATTTTTATTTTTTAAACTGCTCAAGTTTATTAAACACAACTTTAAAAAAAAAAACGTATTACAACATATCTGTTTGTTTCTTATATTTTTTAAAGACCACAGACAGGTATACATCTCAACTGTATTTATAATATACTGCAGTTTAGGCATAAATTTCTTTATTTCTTTGTCTTTTTAAAATCACTAAAATAAATATATGTATGTTAATATATAAAATGTTTATTTCTACTCAGTATATTATGTATTCATGCTTACAGAGAATAATTGTACTTTTTGTTACTGTAGTTTTCAAATCAAAGGAGATATCATCAGCTCACTACTAACCTGACAATATTTTTTAAGTTGTTATAATTTTTGTGTTGACATCAGGTACAATGCAGACATTATTTCTACCCTGTGGACATACATTAAGATTCCAAGTGGGTTTTTCTCTTTCTTCAAAATGTTGTGCTGTTCAGGAACATAACATACATTTTGTTTCTTTCCTCCCATCAGTTTTATCCAATCATACAATGTTTTTGACACTGTCTGTATGATAGAGCCTCTCATAACTTTAGTAAGCAGTGTATTTTGTATATTTATAATACAATGTCTCATTAACCACTGGGTACATTGAAAACTGAAGTATGGTAAAGACAAGTTTACCTGGTAGTGCCCAACCTTTCTCTAAGCCATTAACTACAAACAGATTTGTTGGCATGAAGCCTGTCATTTTAGAATGTAAATGAAAAGTTGTAACATTCAGGCATTTTCTAGGGAGAAAAAAAATGGCTCCAATTAACAATCAAGTATTGCTGTAAACTGGGGGGGGGTCCTGTATGGGTGTGTGTCTGCAAGTGGTACTGTCAAAGAAAGTATCCTATATCTTATCTTATTTACATTTTTATGAAGCAATATTTATTCAAAGTAAAAAAGAAAATAATGAAAAGTCATAAATATGATTTTAAATTATGTAATATGTAAAAAAAAAAAAACAGATATTTACAGTTTTGAAGTTAATGGTATTTTTGATTTTATTACACTTTTATTTATTTGATTTACTTTTTTTAAGGTCTTTGTTTTCCTAATTTCTGTTTGTTACCAAATTTATGGAATTCAGCTTCACCAACAATTGCAATTCATTTTCAGTGAAAAAATGTAATGCTTTTCTTATTGCAGGAAATTCATTCACAACCATTTTCTCTTTTGTAATGAAATTTTTTTTCTGTTTAATTTCACTTATTTACCCTTTTTTTTTGTAAAAAAAAAAGAAAAGGAAATAGTTTGTGGTTTGACTGATCTCACAGAAATTGTGTAAATGATGTTATGAAAAATTATAATTTTTTAGTCTTCTTTATTTTATATATTCTATTCCCATTTTATGGTTTACTTATTCTCATATTTCTGGTCTACATTTCAATACTGATGCTTTATTTATTATTGTTGGGATATTTTCTGTTTTTGATTTCTTTTTTGTTATTCATAGATATTCTTTAGATCACTCCAGAGGACATCTATTTAACAAGGAACGACAATTATCTTACAAAGACATCTCAGTTTACTGTTTCCAATATTATTGATCAAAATATAAAACTAAGATTTTTATTTTATCTAAATGTCTAAACATCAATTGAGATAAATAAAACAGAACTAGAATTATTTTCACAGATTTTGTTTTGAAAAAATTCGAAAACACATATATGCTAGTTGGATTAAAATATTTTAATGACTATGACAATTAGCCTGTCTAATCAATGAAAAAAATCAACACTGGTTTCCTAATTCAGTTTTAAATTATTAATCTACACACAAAGATTATATATACATATACATATATATATACATATACATATACATATACATATATATATACATATACATATATATACATATATATATATATATAAGAGTGAGAAAAATTATACACATATATCTAATCTTTGTGTGTAGATTAATATATGAATTATATATATATGAATTGAAGGCTCATGGAGAGAGCTTGTATTACTAGAAATAGGAGCTAAGGCTCCAGCTTGTTAAGTTATAGTCTGATATTGTATTGGCAGGG
This sequence comes from Octopus rubescens, assembly GCA_027564515.1. Classification (NCBI taxonomy): domain Eukaryota; kingdom Metazoa; phylum Mollusca; class Cephalopoda; order Octopoda; family Octopodidae; genus Octopus; species Octopus rubescens. The sequence goes on from JAOPUL010005356.1 coordinate 14,031,122, forward strand.
GACATAATCATCCCCATCGAGCAAGCTAATACATGATGCACTGTACCTAGGTTTCAAAGAGACCTAACTTCACATCAGCAGTGCTCAGTCAGCCTATTTGGCTCTCTATATTTTTATATATAGATATATATCCTTCATAATGCAAAACTCAAAGTGGTGATAAAAATATTGATGAGGAGAAAAAATTATATATAAGATACATTCTGTATGGATCATGTGTGCATAATATAATAACATGCTCCAATAGATCTACTATCACCATCAATAAAATAATCAGGAGACAAATTTCTTTTTGTTCTTTTTTTTTTAATATAATTTTTTGTCTTTTTTTTTACTTTGTAAGATACTTATAGTATTACTGCAAAACTAAGACTTTGGAACAGCCATGTGTTCTCATAACCCTCAATAATTTATACTGTCTTGTAGGCTAAATTAATAATAGTTATTATTTCTCAGTATTATCTTAGTTGGTAGATAATAACAAATATGTCTTCCTATTGAATAAACAGCAGCAGCTGAAAGGATGTACTCTTTTTATTATTTGAGAATGGAAAACAAATACTATATATTTTTAAAAGCTTTTTCTGCCTTTTATGAAGAAATTTATATCATTTATTATAAAAAGAAATTTTAGAATTTTTTCCCCTTTTTTTTAATTTCTTTTTTTCTTTTTCATTCCAATATCTTTCTTTTTATTTTATTTGTTACTTTTCTTTGGCTACACATTTCACAAAACATTTTACACACTGTACAATTCAAATAGTTCTTAAAATATATATCAACAATTTAAACAACAAAATAATTCTTGCCTAAAATTTAATCGCATGAATATTTGTTCTTCAAAATGTTTCAAATATAACCTTGCATTTTCCTTCATCTTTATGATCTTTTCAAAAATACAACTCGAACTTTATGATCTTTTCAAAATACAACTCAAAAACAAAATATAAAAATATGTTGATTTTTTTAAAGTGGTATATGTGTTTATTTTAATCTAAAAAAAATAATTTAATGATAAAATCAGCAACAACCATGGAGCATATTCTTTATATTTCTTGGACATGTCAGTTTTAAATACAATTTTTTTATATCTTCCAAAACATATCTTCAAAACATTTTAGCTTCATTAATTTGAAAAAAAACATTAAATCCTTTGTAGTCCATATAGAATTACTAAAATATTTCAACAACCATATTAATGCAATTTGTGTCTCAGGAAATGTTTTACATGCCTGTAAATTCTTGTCTATTTCATTCTGAAATCCTTAATCAGGTCTCAAATATCTTCAGTGTGGATATATTCAAAATGTTGTAGCCGAACTCTAGTCTCATGCTCAAAATGCAGGATAGTCATGCAAAACTTTGCCAACCCAATATTATTCAGAAAATGACATTGAATGTTATTTTAATAAAATGTTTTTGTTTTTATGGCCTTTCTTACATTGCTATTTCTAATTCTCTTTGCATTGATGATTTATCAGTTACATTTGAAATAATATCATTATCTATCTGTTGATTCGGAGACAGTTTGCTTCTATTTCTTATCTCAAATTGAAATAGAAATCCAAAATGTATATATAACTTTACAGAAACATTCAAAGAATTTTTTAAAAAAACAGTACTTTATGGTTATTTACAGTTTTAAACACTTTTCTTTCATTTCAATTTTTGTATATATGTCTATTTACGGGTGAATGATAAACTAAATTTAAACATTGAAATGAGTGAAATGATGATCTCTTGCCAACAAATTTCCATTCTGAATAGAAATGTATGACTTCACTTTCCAAGTGTAGCTCCCTCTTTTTCAAGGTGTCTTTGTGATTTTTATGTTTCTATATAAGAAAGGATACTTTATCAATAATATTTTCTTTAATTAATCTTGCTATATCTATTTTAGTATCAATCTTTCTCATGAAGTCATTCAGCTATCATATTCTTTTACTTTATTTTTTGTATTAGTTTCAGTATTCAGTCAATAGCCATGCTAACAAACTGCTTTCAATGGTTTTTAGTCGATCATAGTGGCCCCAATCCTTATTTTAGTTTTGTCTAGCTTTATTTAGCTGCTAAGTTACCATTTTGAATCAACACAATTTTGGTTTGTTTGTAAATGGTGGTTTTATATATCAAACTTATAAACACTGACACCCCCACACACATGCATATATATATATAGATATAATTTCTGCACAGTTTCCATTCATCAAATTCTACTGGCAAGATATTGGGCAAAAATGTTAAATCATTCGTTATTTTTTTTTTACATTTTATGAATAGTACTTAAACTATAAGACTAGTTTTTAAAAAAACAGTACTTTATGGTTATTTACAGTTTTAAACACTTTTCTTTCATTTCAATTTTTGTATATACATTATCCAAAGTCACCTGTGATATGTGACATGCTGGCATCAGTTTGATTGGCTGAAGCAAGTAAAATATTTCTGACAAGGAACTTTAACACTGAAATGTAATGTTTGTAAGGATCCAAAATGATAAATAATCACAGCAAACAATTGCATAGTATTTTAATTTTAAGAAGTAAAGACAAACCAAATGAAAATTCATTTCTCTGAAGGATAAATTGAAGTAAAATGCATATGTAACATAAGATTTAAACCAGACACGGACAACTTTTTTTGAAAAGCAGGCCACATGAGACATGGTTCATCATCAGGTTGGCCACTCTACTAAAAAAAATAGAAGGTAATTTTTTATTGGCATGTCACTCAGAAAGTCCTGTGGGCTGCAGTTTGCTCATGACTGATTTAAACTCTAGAAAAGAATTTAACTAGAACAGGAAAAGTCAATGCTGTAAACCTTCCAACATGGTAAAAAATGTAAAATTATTGAGGATAAATTAAAAAAATGTTTTAGAAGAGTCACATTTCTATTCCATTGCAACTATACACAGTTTTAAAATTGAAATCAAATTTGGTCGTACATTATTTTACTTCATTTCAGCAAACTTTTTCTTCTAAAAGTGTTTTCTACTTCTACAAATTTCGAGGTTTTATATAAAATTAAAATTACATTTTTTGAGAATATTTATTGTTAAGTATGTTTTCAGGGAAACAATTTCCTTTGTTTTGTTTTTTTCTAAAGATTAGACAATTTTTTTTAAAATTTCAGGTAAAATAAATTACTATTGAAATATGATGGAATTATCTTAGTTCACCTCTAGTTTTATAATCATGTAATTATTCCTGTATAATTAAATAATATTTGCTATTATCATTTCACTATGAAAAGTATGTTATAATTAACATACTGCTACAAATAATATACATACATCCCATTACAATTAATTATCTGCCAATGATCATTTATAACATGATATTCCTGATATGAAATCACAAAACACTCTTAAAATCTTGATGTTTTATCATAATATACTCTCTTGATATCAACAGAAGCACCTACATCGAAGCAAAAAGAAAAATTCCCCAGAAAGAAAGATGAAGGTATGTAAGTCTGCCCAGCTGCAGCATCGATGCATCATGTTTTTAATCCTGGTTGTCTTTTGCTTTCTTTTCAAATAGCTTTTGGCTTGGGTTTGGTAATTTTTCATTTTTTTTTTTTTTTGTTCCTTTGTAACATTTTTTTTTTCTTAACCTATGTAGTATGGTTTCTTACATTTTTTTTTTTTCAATGGTGGTAGTAATGGTGTTTGAATCCAACAACTTAGAAGTTTTCTACTAATAGCATTGGCATGAACAAACTAGAGTGCTTGCTGGAAAAGACTAACCATTTAGTTTCTCTTTTATTTCTTTGTTTTACATGTGTTTAGAAGCTCGTCATTTTGCAGTAGGTTTAGTCTCCGCTTTTCCTTTAGAAACTAGTCTGTCATGTTTTCTTCTCCATTCCAAAAACCATTGTGATCATGTTACATCCCAATATCGGTTACATACTATCACTTGTCATTACAGTTATGCTCTTTTTGGTTTGACAAAAAGAAACCCTCATGAGTCTAGAAAAGGTGGACGTCTGAAATTTGTACTTAGTATTTTAACTGATGTTAGTCATCTGAAAAGTTATGTGTGTTTATGTGTACCTATGAGTGCATATGTATAAGTGTATTATATATATGTATGTGGGGAATATGTGTATGTATGTATAAGTGAATATGAGAAGTTTTGGCATAGCCATCTTGGTGCCACCTATTTGGTGTCACTGATTCTATGCTGACTTATTTGATATCAGTCATTTTAATCTATCTATCTATCTCTATATATATATGTGTGTGTGTGTGTGAGTGAGCATCTGATTATGCTTGTATGTATGTGTAATGTCTCTTTCTCTCTCACTCGCTCTATTTGTATGTGTGTATTTCTACATGTGCATGTGTGGATGGGGTGCCTCCAGTGCCAAAACATACTGTTGCCAAAACAGGTTGAATGTCCAAACAACCACACCCAATCACCTCATTCTCTGTGTGTATGTATGTATGTATGTATGTATGTATATATATATTATGTATGTATGTATGTATGTATGTATGTATGTGTGTGTATGTGAGTGTGTCTGTATAAGTGTATTATACATGTATGAATGTGTCTGTATAAGTGTATTATACATGTATGAATGTGCTTATGTATGGCTATGTGGCATGTATTGAAATACAATCGCATATGTATATAAATGTAAATTTCTTTTTAACGAGTCATTATTATTACTCATGAAATGAATTTTTAAACTGTTAACCAAATTTTTTTTTTTGTTTTGTAAACCTGCACTTTGAAAATTGAGAAAATTACAATTACAAAGAGCTAGCACAATTAGCCCTGGCTGAGAATCCAGCAAATAAGCCTGGTCTTTTATTCAGCCAAATGTAGCTAATATTACTATGCAGGGGTTTAACTATGACTTAACCCATTAGCATTTGAACTGGCCATATCCGGCCCAAATATTCTACCTGTTTTATGCTCAAACCAGCCAGATCTGGTCTCCTCTCACATCTACCCTACAGTGTCATTCTAAAAAATCTACAATCATATCATCAAAATGTTGAAACTATGAGATAATGTATGTTTAATTCAAAACAATGTGGATAATAAATTAGCATTACATTTGACAGAATAATCTGAATACTAAAGGGTTAAGTCAACATACATATATGATTGTATTATGTGACAATGGTTTATTGGTTAAGAGCATTGGAACCTTGCATAAAATAATGGTTCATAAGCTTAATCACTGCATATGTGCATAGAAATATAGTATATATGACACCTGTTTATGAATACAGTTCAAATCATTCATAACATATAGTTCAAATGTTGGAATAATTTGATGCTCTTTATTCCACTGTTTGAGGTATTCATATTGCATTTTGTTCACAAAGAACATAATTAGTTTTGTCAGATTCTATTGTTTTTACTTTACAAAACAATGTGTTTTAATGAATCAAAAGTAATTCTATTACTAATGATGGTTTATGTAAATATACATGTGCATTTGTATTGTGAAAGCATACTGTGTCCTAGTTTAGTGATCTGTTTGGCTTGGCCATTCTTTCTAGGACTAGCTGTGCATTCCAATACTTTACTGCCGCAAGAACTAGGAAAAACTATTTTTATTAAAAAAAGCCAGGTCAGCTGTCATCCTGTGGTTTAAGTTTGAAAGCCAAAATATGTTGGTTATATATATATATATCATCATCATCCTTTAACGTCCGTTTTTCCATGCAAGCATGGGTTGGACAAAATATATATATATATATATAATAACTCTATCATAGAGCAAACAAGAAAACAATAATGTTTTAAACTTTAATCATCTTTTCTATCTCTTTTCTTCTCCTGTGAACTTCTACTGTATCTATTTGTAGATTAATGATATTTATGTCTTTCTATTTTTTGTCTGTCTGTATGTCTGATTGCCTGTTTCTCCCTTTATCTCCACTTCTCTCCTTACCTATGTCTGTTCTAAATCCAGTTCCTAGGAACTGGTATCTATGAACATTTAATAATGGCACCACATAGAAATCTTGCTGACACAAAATCTACAATTAATAGCACTGACCCACATCTACATAGATACATGGTTACAAACAGTATTATAAAAATCAAATATTACAGTCCTTTATACAATTGAGGTACACATTACTGAGTGATGTACTATAATGCTACAAACCCATACAATACTATGAAATATTATCATTTAATAGTAAAAATAATGATAATAACCTGGGCTAAAAGGAAAAACAGGACTTGGCTTCCTGCTTCCCAGGAACCTCACATATTTGGATCACTAAAAAAGCACCCTGTTGATGATATGGACAATATACTACAGGCAGGAAAGGCCTAGTGAACAAAATGCATACTGGATCAATTGTCACCCAAGTAAAATAAAAAGGGCTGCGTTTTCCAGAATCAAACCAATCAAGAGTCGAAAACTTGCTTGTGGTTTGATCTCTTCTCAAAATACAGTCATGAGGGCTCTCTATAACAGGATACTTCCAAACAATGGCCCTTCATGCTCACTATTTTCATCTGGTAAAGTTTAAAACAAGGCAAAAATGGACCAGGAAAGAAAACAGGGATGTTCTGGAGGTCTATTATACTGCAATATACATCCCATCAGTAGATCTAATACAGTACAAACATACTTAAACTGGAGAGGGAGAAAACCCCTATCAATAGGCCAAACATAGATAACATCATCATCTTTAGCGTCCGTTTTCCATGCTAGTATGGGTGGGACGGTACCACAGGAGCCAGCCTAGCTGGAGCCTGCACCAGACTCTTGTGGTTTTGTTTTGGCAGGATTTTACAGCTGGATGCCCTTCCTAACACCAACCACTTCACAGTGTGGACTGGACGTTTTTAAGTGTCACCTGCACTGCCAGGGTTTGTAGGTATCAAATGAATTTGTTACTTCAACATTGCAGTTTTAAGAGGATAATCTAATTTCTAGCCTCTATAATCCAAAGTGTTGGGTTTGAGATTAAGAGACTGGTCAGAGTGCACAAAACTACGGTCATTATTCTTCTTATGAATATTACTCTTCATGTCTTCATCTACTTAGTAATATTGAAAACAGATACTATCCTCAGATTCACAGTTGAGTGGTTTATCAATGCAAGAAGAAAATTTTCTCTCTTCCATCATGTTGCATATGTAACCAGGGATTGCATCATGTTGGGATCAGACACACTTCACCATCACTCCCTCTTCTCCAAGTCACTTCATATTCCTCACTCCTACCATCACCCACTATTTGCTCACTTACAAACAAACATATAGTTGGCATCACCACTCATCTCTCATTCCCCTATGCCAATACTATTTTCCATTACTCCTTCCTTTACCACCCTCTCGTGTAATAATTGTTCTCCCACCATATTCTTGCTTCTTTCATACTCTCACACTAATTTATCTTGTCAGCACCCTCTTTTCTAGTTGCATTGCATTAAATGAATAGAGACAATGCGTAGCAGTGAGGACTCTTTAATCTTACAGGATACATGGCAACCTCACTCGTGTTGGTGCCATAATAAAATATACCAAGTCCACACTGATTGGTATTTGGAAAGGTATCCAGCCATAGAAACCATGTTAAAATGAGAATGTAACATTAAATAAGAATCGAGTGAAAGTGTGATGACTTGGCCAACCCACTCCAGCATGAAAAGCAGACATAAATTGATGATAATGTCAAAATTTGCAGAAACATCTAACTCAGGCTAATACAGGAAATTCATATTTGTTGGGTTTTATTTTTTAACTCACAGATTTTATAATTGAATTAGTAAAATTTAAGAATACTATTCAAAGACAAACTACTTACATGCTATAGCAGCCAGCAGCTGACCCATCCAGGCATGTAGGAAGCAACATTTGAGGTTTAGTTTAACAAGTGCATTGTCATACGTAATAATCCTTAGCAAACCTGTCACACCAAACACATCAAAAGTATTATCACGAAGAATTAAGGTCTTCACACCATACAGAGGTTCTGCAAGAAAAATAACAGAGAAGGTAAAACATTTTAAAAAAATTATAAAAGAACTAATAATAAGGATTTCTAACATAGGTTCATGGTCACGGGTTTATCTTTAGGAATGTACAAGCTCGTCATCCTTGTATTTCTTTGCCCCTAATACAAGAGCATACCTCCATCCATAAATTTGGTCCCCAGAATTACATCTATTTCAGCAAGTCCTCTATACTGAAAGTAGAACAGAGAGTTCCATAAGTCTCCCAATATTTTGTGGAGTATTTCAGAATTTAGTCACTCAATGTCCCAAATACAATGAATTCTAACAAAATTCTGAGACATATATGTAATTGTGGCCATTGTTTGGATTTCCAGCTCCCTACAGCAGAAGGCTGCCACTATTTCATGTCTCCCTTAACATATCTAGACTACAGCTCATCAACATTTTCCCCAAGCATTTTCCAATTTTTGAAACTAGGTTTGGAACTGCAGCTTCTGTTCTCAACAGTTTTTGTTGTGTGACAGTTGTATATCTTCTCAGCAGGAAGCACCATCACCCCAGGGATTACAATATCATACTTGTATTTTTTAAATAGTTTCTGCCTTTTCCACAAGTGTGTGGGTTGTTCAGTAAGTTTGCTGCAGGAGCAAAAAAGGTATTTTGCTGTTATTTTGATTGTTGTTTTTCTTGCTATTTTGATTGTTGCTGCAGTTACAAGTTTGAGAGTATTTTTTGTCTTCATGCTGTGGCATAAATAAATGCAGTAAAAGCTGACATAAAATTTCGTTGTTGCTATGACTACAACACTACTGTTTATAGTCAAACTTAATGACGTATCAGCTATTTGCATTATCTGTGACCCTCCACTGCTATATGACAGTATTTTTGAGATCCATTTTTTTTTGGGGTGGGGGGTTAACTAGAAATAAGGATCCTTTTAAACATTGTTTTAAACAAAAAGACAACCCCATAGTTATCCTTAAAAAAAAAACGTTGTTGGCATGGAAGCAGGGACAGACACCTACTCAATGACCTCAGGTAACTATATCTAGATGAGATGAGGATTCTCAAAAGGAACTCTCATCCTCCTTCAAGCCATGTATGAGGTTTTATGTCTTTTCAGTTGGCCTAGATATTGCCTGTCTGTCCCTCTACAACATTAACAATAATAAACAAATTCCTTTTAGACTAAAAAAGCGACCAAAAGATAAAAGGTTGGAAACTGATATAGTTAGCAATAATAATTCTATCTAATTTTGGCACAAAGTCAGTAAGTAAATTGCATCAACCCCAGTACTTAACTGGTACTTTAATTTATCAATTCCTAAAGGAAGAAAAGCAAAGTTGACCATGATGGTATTTGAACTCAGAATACAAACAGCTGGAAGAAATGACACTAAGCACTTTGTTTGATGTTGCTAACAATTCTGCCAAGTAGCTGCCTTATAATAATAATTATTATTTCTACTATAGACACAATGTCTGAAATTATGCAGGGAGAGGCCTAGTCTATTACATTGACCCATGTGTTAGATTGGTACTTATTTCATAAACCCCGAAAGTATCAAAGGCAAAGTCGACATCATTGAAATTTGAACTCAAAACGAACTGACAAATGAAATCTCACTAAGCATTTTGTCCAGCATGCTAACGATTCTGCAAGCTTGCCTCAATAATAATAATAATGATTTCTATACTGGGCACGAAGGCCCGAAATTTTGGGGGAGGAGAGTAGTCGATGTTATCGACCCCAGTTCGTAACTGGTACTCACTTTATCGACCCCGGAAGGATGAAAG
>JAOPUL010005356.1:14091968-14104465 GCA_027564515.1 Octopus rubescens
CGGGGTCGACTTTGCCTTTCATCCTTCCGGGGTCGATAAAATGAGTACCAGTTACGAACTGGGGTCGATGTAATTGACTACTCCCCTCCCCCAAAATCTCAGGCCTTCGTGCCCAGTATAGAAATCTATATATTTTTAATATATAAAAGTGAATGTAAATATGTTGAAAGTTGTGTCCCTTGCTATCTGAACATTTGCAGAAGGGCGCATCTTTTCAAGAAGCTCATTGGCTACATAACCTTTTCTGATATTTTCTATATTCTGAGGAAAACTAAGAATATTGTGTATCCCCAAGCACAGCAAAATGCATGTCATTGGTTATTCCTCTAGAGGAAGGAATTATTTTTTTTTTTGCAAATAGAGTAAATTAGAAGAACTTGAAACTACAGATTCAGCAACACTTTATAATAAAGGCCTTAAGTGAGTAGTTGGTTCTCTAACTATAAATAAAGGTCTTGTGAAAGAGAAGCTAAAATATTCACTCACCATTCCTAAGTTAAGAATTCCACTCTTTCCATGACCTAAGATTACTAAAAATGCTATATAAGAAGGAATGTTACTGCTGTAGGTCCTCTTACACAAACATGTTCCAAGTTTCATATCAAGGAAACTTAAGGCACCATAATTAAAAGGAATTATCTTAAAAGAATGTGTTTCAGTCTTTAACATTGTGTGGTCCAGAGTGCTAGGTCAGTTTTAAATATTGACTTATAAAAGTTTCTTTGCTCTTATTTTGCTAAAAGGTTTGGCAAGCGTTTGATGATATACTTGTCACTATAAATGACAACTTAAAACCTATAATTCTTGAAGAAAGCAAGTATATCTTTCTCTGTGAAGCTTATGGTTGCTCAGTGTTTATTCTAGATTGTCCTGAATTCCATGGTTATACAGGGGATTTTGTTTTAAATTGTTGGGGTGCCAATTTACTAATATCTACATTTAGTTGTCAGTTTGCTCTAAGTGAAAATAAATTTCAATGAAACCAGTCCTTACATTCCTGACCTTTGTGGTTTAATCTCTGGAGGGGGAGAAGAATAACCAAAACAATCTCTAATAAAACATAAACAAAGATTAACAAACAAAGAGTCTTCACAAAGTAACAGGAAGTCTTTATGAACCAATACAGAAGCATCTCTACATTGCTGCTTCAGTTGTTAACAATAGTACCCAAATTTCCCTTATATGAATTATCTTAAAGGAAATATAACTCTGTCTACAGTATCACTGAACAGATGAGAGGGTCATCATGGATGAATTGCCAATTAAACATAATGAAAAAGTTGAGCAACAAAAAATTCTTCCCTGTAGAGAAGAATTTTTTGTTGCTTTGGGGATTTTGAAAATTTCCTTTCTTTTCAAAAGTTTCATTTCAATTTATTCTTCTCCATGTCCATTTTGCTTTTTCTTCCAATTATTGCTCTTTGGTACTTTCTTGGAACAGAGTGTAGATTTACTATTTGCTTTTTATTATTTTTTTTTATTTTTGATAATAAAAAGAATTCTATGATTTTCAAAACTACTAAATTATATTACTCTTAAAGCTTTTATCTTTCTATCACATTTCTTCTAGCACTATTGGCTACACAAAATGCTTGTTAAAAATTCTGGACCCAATTTATTACTACTAAGGTTATTAATATATTATTGCATGTAGGGTTAACATTGGAAGTTATTTGTTTAAGGGACTTAGTTTGGATTTAAGCAATGCACAATCACTTGCTACTAATGAGCAAACGTTTTTACTTCCATTGTTCAACTAACAGAAAGCATTTTAAAAATTTGATGTAGAAGTTATAGACTTAATTATTTAAATGTTGATTATTTATAGAAGAAAGAATAATGTCTACCTTCTATTTCTAAGACAGTGAAAGTAGTAGCTAAGTTTTCAATCATAATGACTAAAATTTAAAATTTGTTGGCTAATATTTGCTTTATTAAGTGTAGTTTTAAAAACAAGCTTAATGTATGGGAAAGTAAATCCAAAGTGTATTTTTTTCTCTATACTATTTTTTGGGTAAAGTTTACTAACAAAATGAGGTGTAAAATAGCCATACTTATCATACTTAATTTATAGGTACTGTTAATAGACTAGTTACTCTGGTATTTGTCCTGAGATAACATCTCTTATGGATATGCTGTGCTAAAAACAATAAATATCAGAGGGAGACAAAAGTTCATCCCAGCAGCAACCAGTGAGAACACCAGATGCATTTCAGCCTTTTTGGGCCAGTTCAAGGATGTGTACTCAGCCAGCCATGTCACTTCTGATATAAGAAATAGTGAATAAAACATTCACTAATGTTGCAAATAGTCAGCCAGCTGAATAAAAATCTGGTATATGCAATTGAAGTTGTATTGTATTTCAAAACTCATTTATGATATTTGTATCTTCAGATGTCATTTTACTTTTTAAACTTAACCACAATTTGACATGGTTTGAGAATAGGTTGTCAAAATAGATTAAAAAGAAACTCAATACTCTTTTTTAGTTATCATACAAATTAATGAAAGGGCTATATTGTACCAAAGATTATATATAAACAATTCATTAGTTCCTTTCTTTATAGTACTTTCTTTCAGGATTTGTGTTTTCTTTCAATAAGACAGGAATATATACATGGATAAATGATTTGGTGAAGTTTCCTGTTCACAATACTCAATACATAAAGAAGAATGTGTATATTTTATTAGAAAATGAAACTTCTTCGATTGTATTGGTAAATGTCATGTTTCCCATTAATCTACAAAAATTTGAGCAGTTGGAAATGTGAAAGCTAGACTTACAGCTCAAAACAAATCTTAATAATATATATTTATATATATATATAACTAATTTTGTGTTGATAGAGATTTGTAGATTTGCTTATTGGCTTATTCAACAAGCCTGGTTGAATAAGAAGATAGGCAAAGTCCCAGTCAACACAAAATTTATAATAAATTTGACTCTACACTTAGTATTGAGGTATTGAGTCACCCATCAGTAAATATTACATTGTTATTCTTAAATTAGTTTTCAAATATTTTTGGACAACCTCAGTTTAACTATATTTTATATATACTTAAATTGAAGTTGTTATTATAATTTATATATATATATATATATATTAGAATTTTGTAACATTAAGCAAATAATAAATTTCATATTGTAAGAGATTTCTAGTCCATAATAAATACATTGAATAGTTTGAAGAAATTTCACTGAGTACCAAGTATATATTTTACATGGTTGCAATTGTCTAGGAATAATTTCATAATTAACAATACAATTGCAACATGTAAAATATACACTTGATACTCAGTGAAATTTCTTCAAATGTTCTATATTTGTGACTAGAAGATATTTATTATTAGCTTAATGTTACCAAATTCTTATATATACATAATTATTCAACCAAACTTAGACCAAACATGACCTAGACCAATCAAAATTGGTCTAGGTCATGTCTAACTTAATAGCACCACTTGATAGAATCTTTTAAGTCCAGTTTTGTAGTATCACAGCCTATTCAAGAAGGGAGTTGTTGACTAAGATGTATTCAGGTATAGGGGTCTTGTCCAGATATCATTTGACAGTTAAGAGATCTTCTTTGATTTCTTTTGGGACAATATTAAATAGAGCAGGGTCAGTTGAGGAATAGTAACTTTGTTGCAATGTCATTATGTGTTGTAAGCCTGATTTGTGTAGGGGCGTATAGTAGGGGTCCCAGTCTTGTTAAGGCTGTTTTAGCAATGCTAGTAGCACGTTTTCCACATTGTTCAAATTATGTAGCCCTCAGAGGGCATTGGAGAGAATAGAGTTTCAATGTTTTAAGGCTGTCTCAATAATCAAGATCAGTAATGTGTGTACATTATATATATATATAATGTTTGCATACATATATAACTAGCTAACTAAATATATATAAATATCGATATTCTGAATTTTTTTTATCAAAATCATAACCAAGTTAAAATGATATTCAAATGAGGAATAAGTTTCTTTTCAAGAATGCAACAAACCAATTGATTATGGCATCTCTTATGTTGATATCACCTTGACCTAGTCAACAAAACAAAGGAGCTGTGCAAAAGAGAGCTGCAATAGCATTTATACAGTTTAGACAGCTAATTTACTAGTAGAACATTCTTACAGGCCAAGGTTTTAAATCTTTTTTATGTTATTCAGCTAAATTGCCTAATTATAAGTCATTAGGAAAACTAAGTAAATAAATATTGCTTCTATAACTCGTTTCTAAATTAACTAATGCCTAAGAAGAACTTTACCAGTTTTATGTTTACATATGCAATGATCTAAATTCACTACCTCGGTTAGCAGCACAATTACTAATTCTGAATATTTAATAAATTTTTGTGGAAGTAATTCATTATTATATGTTTAAAAAAAATATTACATAATATAAAAAATGGATAATAATATTAAATGATATTAATAGTATTAATTATTAAATTGTTCAATATTTATTTAAATTCTAAAGCTATTGCTCATGTATATATATATATATATATATATGTTATTATGATTGATATTTAATAGATTTATTGAACATATTTCTTCAGAAATCTGTTTTGTATTTTATAACAATTAATTCTAATGAAGGAAATATTTTAAAATTATATGAACTTTAATAAAGAATCCAGTTAATTGTAACAAAAGCTCAAAATCATTTATTTATGTCTGTCTTATAATTAAATACTTTAAATAACTTAAATTAACCATTTCACAAATAATATTGTTTGTTAAGTAGATAGTATTTAAATTGACTTAATTTGAAGATGGAGATTTCATAATAGATTTCAGAGCCAGGCAGTTCTTTAATTCATTATTGAAGTAAATTTTCTATACATTAAAAGAATATTGTATAGTGATATCTTTCTTAAGGGCAAGGTTATATTTGTGAAAAGACATGACATGTATTTCACTATTTTAAATCAGTCCTTACAAGATCTGATATCAGAAATAGAAAGAATCAAAGTAGAGACAGCAATTAAATTGTTTAACCCTCATTGATGGCTTTTCTGTTGAAACATTTCTTAATTATGTAATGACAATATACCCTGAGGGATGGATATTTGTATAACAAAAAAATATTTAAAATTAAATGTGAGAAAATTTTCCTTCATTGCTGATCACTTGTTGCGTGACTTAGGGAAGTACCATCAAACATGGTTGCAGATATGGAGAAGAGGAATTAGTGGAGCATATTTTCTCCATTAATATAAATAGAGGAGTGAAGGTGGTGAGTTGGCAGAATCGTTAACATCCAGACAAAATGCTTTGTGGTATTTCATCCGTCTGAGGTTGACTTTGCCTTTCATCCTTCTGGGGTTGATAAAATAAGTACTATTTGAACCCTGATGTTGATAAAATAAGTACCAGTTGAACACTGGGGTTGATGTAATCAACTTACTCCCTCCCCAAAAATTACAGGCCTTGTGCCAAAATTTGAAACCAATATAAATAGAGGAGTGATTTCTTTTCTTCGGTCAAGCATTTAATTTTAGAAACTGAAGTTTCTATGCTGATTTTTACCAACTTTCAATTTCTATATGAAATATACTTCCTGTTTTCAACAGCAATCTTAGCTTCAACTAATTCTCGATATATCCACTTTAGACATCTTCCAGTTAAAATTTCCTTTTGTGAAGTAGATTCATATGATTGTCCTTTCGTATTTTTAAAACATTGATATAAGGAATGGAAGGGTTGCTGGATGCATTATCCTAATATTGTTCAATAAGTTAATTTTACTTGTGTTAGAGAGACATAGCTATATTATTTCAAATTTTAGTATTTTTATTTTCTCAGAATTTTATTATTAAGAGTAACTTTTGCTCGAAAGTAATATCAGAATATTTTAAATTAATGCAAAAATCTCAATGGTTTTAGTATTTGATAGTCTAAACAATTGATCTCCATCATATATATATTTAGGAAATATTTTCTATAAGTATGTAAAATAATCTCACTAATTAGGCTAATTTCTATATTACATAACACACATATTTAACCATAGTTTTTAAAAAAAGTAAAGTATTTCTTAATTATATATTTTTTTTTTTTAACAACCGCAAACTCCATAACCTTTTTTATTTTCAGAATTGCAATTTTGCCTTCTACGGCAGTGTTCCCGACCTGACGACTGCACATGTCCCTGCCATAGCACACAAAAGTCATGGTCTTACAGTAATCAGTTTAATCGCTGATTATAGCTGCCAAATTAGGCCATGGATATATTAGTCCAAATAAATCAGCTCACAGTCCCCCGCCCCCAATACAAAGGGACGCAATGGGAAATTTTGTTGCTGTTACTCACTGGACAGTGTCAGCAAATACACATCTTGTTGAAGCCACATGAGATACCTTCATTGTTCTGTTCAAGCATGTTATAACTTTCCAATAAGTGGTGACTAATCATATTTCTTATCTTGTTTTGGTTTTATTTTTATTTTTCATTTCTTATATTTTTATTGACTAAAATCATTTGATCAATAACCCCAAACATTTACCACTGGTATGAGTGAAGAAGAACCATCCAATATAACTTAAGAATTGAAGCTAAATATCTAAGAAGACTATTACTTGAGTAATTCCTCTTAAGGTTTTCTTTCAAATATAAATATTTTAATGAGGAAAGGAATACCTACATCATTCTGTTGTTTCTTTTTTCTTTCTAATGGTTTTGGGATTTATCTAACAAAATATTTCCACTTCAACTTGTGTTCTTTTCCTTCTTATTTGATTTGTTTATTGCTCGTTTCCTTTTATGATTTTCTTTATGGATTTATGGGGTGTCTGTTTTAATTTTCAAACACAGTGCATTGGTCATTTGTGTTATATCAAGGGATTTTGTATATCTCCATATGATACACTTAATTTAAAGAAAAAATAAATAATATTTCTGTTTCATTAAATGTTGTTTTAAACATTTTATAAACATAAAAATTAAAAAAAGCCTATCTGTCTGCTTGCAGATCTGTGTAATATTCAGTGCTTTCAAATGGTTATTAAAAAACCTGCTTATTTTTTATATTTGTTGTAGGTATGCATGATATAGTCATACAGAGCCTGGGGTCAGAGTTCAAGTATTACTACAAAATAACAAGCCCAGCCAAAAAGAACCCACCTTCGTTAAATAACCCTCATTGATGGTCTTACATAATGAGTGATTATTTTTACTCCAACTGAATTTACAGAACAAAGAATTAGAACAAAACAGAAACAAGAAGGTTTGATAGATCCGGTTAAATTGTTAACCAGGCCAGTGAGTGATGAGATCAAGTTTAAATGCTCTCATTTCATTCAGTATGTTGCTGCTATAACAGATGTGTTTGTCTGTCTGTCCGTCTGCTAATTGTTACATCAAAAAAAAATGCAGACTTCTGGTGGCATAAGAAGACAATCCTTTTTTTGTTAATGTTTTGAAAAAAACCTCTGATCTGTGTCAACGGTCACATTTGTTGTAAAAGAAGTTTTTCTTGGTACTAAGATCAGGGGAAAAAAGGGGGAAATCTGGTCCAAAGACAAATTTTAACATTTTTGATTGAATTTCTCGTGGAGAAAACAAACTTGGTGAGTTGTCTATAGGAGAACTGTTCTTTACCACATTCTGACTAAATGGAGACAGTCAGCATGGTAAGGAGGAATCTTCTCCAGAAATCTTCTCAAGATTTAACCACAGCCCTCCGCCCCTCTGGCACTGTTTTTATTAATCAACAAAAGTCCATTAATGTATGAGGCAATAAGTGAAACCATAAATGTAAATCAGAACAACATCTTTAAGAATTTTTAAAAAATTATATATATAAACATATATATTTATTTTTATGAGTAGTTGGATGTACTGTTCTACTTCCAAGTATTTATCTTTCAGTATTTGCCTGATATATGGATAGTTTCCAAATTATCCTTTAATTTTTGTCCAGTTGTTGTTGCCACTCTTCTCTTTAATAACACACTCTGTATATATTGGTTAAATAGTAGTTTAGAAATCTAAATATGTTTCGAGACTAAAGCACAAAATATTCTGGTCCATCTGGAAATCAAATTGCCCTTTAGCTAGGTAAGTTGATATCTTGCAGACATGGAGCCAAGAAGATTAATTCCGAACTTACTTGTAGCATCCCATCAGTAAAGAGAAGCTTAAATTGAAAACTTGCAACAATGACAATCAAACGGACAAGAGCTTGTTCAAATTTTCCATCCAATGATAACATATTAGATTATCAATTTTTTTTTTTCGTCATCAGTCAATATTATTTCCAAGATTTGATTGAAAGAACATAATACTGTGTGTCTATATAAATAAAATACGAGTGTGAAAGGAATGGCTGTCTGTATGTATGAGGGTTTGCATGTGTGTTTAAGTGGTGCGATCTTATTCCAATTGGTCCAGACTTTATCTTTTCAAAGAAAAAAAAAGATCAAGAATAGTAAAACTGCACATTCAAGCACAAAAGAAGAAAATAAAACTGTTCTGGTGATTTGACTGAATTGTGTAGTTATAATCTCTTATTGGTTGTTGACACTGAAGGGCAGATTTTGTAAACAGGCCAAGGCAAGTTAAACGATAAATTATTTTATGGTTGATTTTTTTTTTTTTTTTGCTATTTAATTCTGTTCATTTTTTTTTAACTGCTCCTTCTCTTAAAACAATTTTTATTTATTTTTTATGAATGTAAATACTTAAACCTTTGTTGACAATATACATAAGTTAAACTATATATTTAAAAAAAAAAAAGGTGTATTGTTAATATAATTACCATAATCTATAAAGAGAACATACTAATTCTTAACTTTCAGTATTTCTTGAAAGCCAATATCAAACTCCCACAGATGCAAACACTGATATATACAACATTCACACATGTACCATGCACACACAAACAAACACACACAACCTTATATGTGTACATGTAGAAATATATGCATACACAGTGTAACACATTTCCAATATTATTTTTACTTCAAATAAGCTTATTTGCCGATTTCTTTTCAATTAATATGTTATTAATTTCATAAATTTTACACTTTTTCTTTTACATTTTCCTTTACTGGTGAATTTTTTTTGAATTTTTTTTTTCAAATTTCAGATATAATTTCTTCAGTATTAAGAATAAAGGCAGAACAAGTTTAAGAAAATGATTATATTAAATATATCCATTTTTTTTTTTACTGGGCTTTCCCTCAAACTTTTGTGATATCTAAAGACAACTTTTTGTGTTCTAATCAAAATCAAAACAGATAAACTTTAACTTCACACAAAAAATTACTCTTTTTTTTTTTTTGTTGTGAAGAAAGCAAACAATGTTTTCTTCATTTTTTTAAAAAAATAATTAATCTTTAAGTTTGAGCACAAGAAAGACATTGTTTATATTTTTTAACTGTATTATTCCCCTAACATTTGTAAAAATTATTTTGTCTTTATAAATTCACACATTCAACCAATATTGGTTTCTTTTTATCATTTCTTGACATATTCTGTTTTGCTCATTGCAGCAATATGAAACTTTTCTATGTTAGACTATGAAATTAAACTACTTCTAGCTCTTTTCAAGGTACATTTTCTGTAGATTGTTACAAACTGGAATCTTATTTTTACCAATGTATCTTTTGTTATTTTATACATATTATAGATATTACAGGTATTCCTGTTAATTTTCACAGATATGTTTCTTACCAGTACTAAAATGATTAAACTTAATACAGTGGAAAACTTTATTACATATGGTATATATATATACACATACATAGAGCAGTTTATATTCGAATCATATATAAGTGTATACATATTAGGCAAAATGTTAATATGATTGCTTAACTGTTTTATTTATTATAGTAAGGTTCATATGTAGACAATAAAACGAAAAAATATATAGACTTCTTGCAGCTTCTGATAATTTAAGCTTTAGTTTTCAGTTGCTTTAACAGATTTCTATGTGGCTATTCTTTTTATATAATAAAAATATCTAAAATCTAAACAGTGATTTCAGGAAACTCTGCCAAACACTGCATATGTAAGTTTTCAGAATAGTAATATTTCCACACTTGTCTGTAAAGTCAAATAAATTGCTTTATAAATACAGTTAGTTGTGCCTAAGATGCCTAGTAGATGTGAAAAGTAATTTGCTGTTAAATCAAAAATTGAGAAAACATCACTTGCCGAAGCATTTTTATTATGTCTATAAATATCATTGCTTTTGTCTTTATAATCTAGACTCAGGGTTGTTAAACATTTTAAATATACACTTACATTGATTCATTGAGTTGGTTTCACTAATTATGCATTTTAATTGTCTGTGGAAGAATATTTGAATATTTAGGCACGAAATCATATATTTTTAGTGGAGAGGAAACTACATAAACTGCAGCTAAGTTAACTAAATTTGGAATCTACAACTCTAAATGATAATACTCTATTCCCATTTTTTGAATATTGAAGCAATGCTAGTAGACAAAAATTTTGAAGTTTATCTCTGTAGAATTTTATTTATTCACCATAATCATTGAATAATGATATAAACTTCTCTCATTGTATAATACTAAGCCTCTTTCTCTCTCATGACTGACGAACATAATTTTGATTATGATAACTTCATTATTATTTTTATTAATTACTACAATTCATAGTTGAATCCCTCTAAAGAGGTATCCGTTCTGAAATCATAATTCTCTGTGGTTCACCTGGCCTAGTTTTTACTGTTAAATGAATTAGACTTTTTACATAATATATAGGTTCAATATAAATTGATAATTAAGATATCTTAGAGTGAGTAGTCTAATGCTTCTTCTTGAAGAATACCTTATTTACAAACCAAACTAGAAAGATATAAAACATTGATTGGTGTTAACAATCTGTGTTAATGTCAATGAGGATAAATAAAGATAGTTTTTGTCGACTAACTTTTTTCCACTGATGGATATGAAAATCATTCCTACTTTTATCTCATTCCTTGTCACTTTGAATAGTTTACCTGGTACATAAATGCTTCTTATTTGCCACACAATATTTATTTTTTTAATTAGCACAACAACAGCTACTATATTAGGTTTTAGCGTCTGTAAAAGATTTTTGCTATATTTTCTAATTTTGAGTATGGAAGAAACAATGAACATTATTTTATTTCCTTTTTGGAAATTCATTTTCTGGACTTTTGCCATGCTAATTAGTATATTAGTTTTACATTGCAATGCTAATAATTATGAAATTACCTAATTAAATTTTAAAGTCTGAGGAAACTAGTGATGGTCTGTGCTGGAAAAAAATGTCTGATATGGACATGGGCAAGTGACTTATGAAATTACTTTGTTTATTGCTAATACTATTAAAGACCTATAAACTATAACTTTTCTGTAAATATTAGTAATATAGCATTCACTGTCCATAAAGACAGCTAGAAATGATGCCATCAGTTGTTAAAGTTATTTTTCAAAATAGGTATTTTTTACAATAGCTTCTTTCATTTAGCAGCTGCAAATATGAAATACACAAAATTTTACAGAATTTGCATATTACTCCTTGACATTCTGTTCATATTTCAGTTTACTATAAATTCTCAAACATCTTTTATACATGACATAAGTTGCTAATTCAACAGTACAAAAACTTTATCACATAAACTACAAGAGACTTTTATGATAAAAATATTCGGTGAGATCATTATTTTAATATTGACCAAAAACAGTGTTCATACAGATTCTTATAAACAAAGTAGTCTTTGAACTTCTGCTTAGTTATTAACTCTAAAATTTAGATATATTTTATAGACTTTTCAAAATAGTCATGATCAAATATTTTACTTAAAAGTAATATCATTGTATATACTAAAAACAGGGTTATATATTTGATATGTGGAAGAAAAAAACTCCAGTAATCCTTATATGCTAGCATTGTTCAAATACATTTTATTATAAATTTGTAGATAATTTTCTTGATATTATATGTTTATTTGATCAATATCGATCAAATAATTTAAACTTACTTTTATCCTATCTAACTCAAGAATTAGTATCTCTCTACATATATATTTTATAACTTCATTTATCCATAGTGATATATCCATAGTGATAATCAGTTGTTAGAACTCAATATACTTATTATACTTTAGAGTAAAGCATTAGGTGAGTACAAAACTTAATATTAATTATGAATGATGAGAGAACATGAGTTATGTAATCACCTTCATTAGCTTACAGCTGTTTCTGCTCTAAGAAGCATTGCACACAGAGCTGAATGCTTGTGCAACATCCTATAGCTTATTTGGAGCCCAAGATTGTTACGTTATAAATAACAACAGATATTTATTAATGTAAACACTCAATACTGATAGTAGAGTCAAATATATTATACTTAAAGGCTTGCCTAGGACTTAAAGTTCTGCCTTTTGCAGCTTAGTCAATTTGTCATACATAATATATACACACACACACATATACATACATACATACATACATACATACATACATACATACATACATACATACATACATACATACATAC
>JAOPUL010005356.1:14112730-14123081 GCA_027564515.1 Octopus rubescens
CGGAGTCTGCACCAGGCTCCTGTGGTTTTGTTTTGGCAGGATTTTACAGCTGGATGCCCTTCCTAACACCAACCACAATGTATACTATATATTGTGAAGACACTTAGGAACAGTGATATTACAAAGTTGTTGTTAGAACTGAATACACATATGCTTCAGAATAAAATATTAGGCAAGTAAAGTGTGTAATATGAATTAATTGAATGACGAGCAAACAGGAATTATGTAATCAACTTCATTTGCTTACAGCTGTTTCTGCTATAAGAAGCAGTACACTGAGTGCTTGTGCATCACCTTATAGCTTCCTTGGAGCCCTTAAAAGGAAGTGTATGTTTATTCGCAAAAGTATTTAAATATATGGCAATGGTCACCATCGAAGCAATAAAAATACTTAAGTATTAGTGTATACAGTTTGAGTGAGTGAAGCTACTCCCAGAAATATGCAGATTTAGATAATCATATGTATATATAGAGTTGCTTAATGAACATATATATATATATATATAGTTATTTATACACATACAAAAATAGAGAGAGAATGTATCCGAGGAAGTTATAAGGTGATGCACAAACACTCACCTCTGAGTGCACAGCTTTTTATAGCAGAAATAGTTGTAAGATAATGAAGATGATTATGTATATACATATATATGTACACACGTGTGTGTGTATGTATATATATATATATATATAGATGACACACACAAAGTTTATAAACTGTTATATATTATATATGTGCATGCATGAACTAAATATTAAATCAAATATTGAGCAAAAAGTATTTGGAGGAATAGTATAAATTAAACATATTTTGATGCACATGCATATTTCAGATTGCTATTACAGTATTATGTCAAAGAAATGTTTACTTGCAAAGAAGTATGCATGCTGTGACATCAAATAATTTACTACTATCTTATTTACTTATTATACATTTGCTTATGTATGCATGTTTATAATATGACTGTTTTTGTTTTGTTTTTTGCGTGTGTTTATTGATATATTTCATCAATGTTATCTATAAAACACACAATAGTAGGACTTTGAAATTTGCAGAAATTCATAATGGTATTTCAAAACAATTGTGTGTGAACTGTTGTTCAATTGTTGTTTTCTGAAAAATTTGACTTTTGCAATATTTATAGAACCTATCACAGTTTATTGAAGGCTGTGAGAAAATAGTATTGATGAAGTACTTGGCCTAATATTTAACAATATTCAATAACTTGTTGCCATCTGCTTTTAGTACAAGGTTCATGTATTCAAATATAAATCCAAGAGCATAAAACTTGGTTGTCTTATGAGCATCAGCTGCTTTCTATGGTGTTATCCCTGGGCTTTCTCATAGACCACTATTTTCAGTTTTGATTCAGTACTGCACACTCTGAAACTTAGTACCTTTTTCTATGATGAGAACATTGTAAGCCTCATACACTATACAGAGTTCATTACATATGATGACATGGTTGTCAGTAAACTAGTCCCGGTGTTTCAGTTGGATGAAACTCTGTAACTACAAAGCGTATGCAATAATCACATTCAGCATAGACTCTTGTACAGATATCAAATGATATCAAATTGAATACACACTTCCATTGGTGTGGATGCGATGTGTAACTGATAGCAATGTGGTTAATATCTGTTGGAAACTATGATGTTAATTTATGTGCCACTTTATGAATAGTGTCTCCAATACTTGGTATTTCTCATTTGACTGAATATCATGAAATTTTAAACTCATGCAAAAATACAATATGAGGAGACCAGAGTTAATCCTCTTTCCAACTGACCAGCTTAGCTGAGCTCTAATTTGTATAATCTATAAATAGGTATAGGCAACAAATGTCTTCATGAACAAAAAAAAGGTATTCTTTCACTGATGAAGCTCTAAGCAGAGTAGAAACTAGTTATGTCAGTCCAACTTATTTACTGTCCATAAAGATATAAAAACTCTGATGTAACTACTCAATTTACTTTTCACACTGAGGCAGAAATTGTTTGTTTACATTACATTCTAAATTATCCCAAAGCATTGTGTAATGCACGATATATATATACCCATGCTTGTGTGGAAAATGGACGTTAAAGGATGAGGATGATGATGATGATGAGATATATATATATATATATAAATGAGCAAGCATGGCCCCGTATTTAAAAACATGTTATTAATTAATGTGTGAAGTGGTACATTAAACCTTAATACCTTAATGTTAATCTTTATTTGATTTCTTTCATTGAACATTGATCGATGTTTTCTGTAATAAAGCATGAGTTTTTAGCTAACCTTTAGATGTGTGAATGGGGAAAAAGATTAGAACGTTTATAAATGTTCGTTAAATATTCATAATTAATAAAACTTGTGGCATGTTTATTGTTCAATAAATTTTACTGTATGTGTGTAAATATATATATTTTTTTTTTTTTTTTAAGAAGTAAATTGTTATGGCCGGTCAGAGAGTGACCATTGGTTTCACACCTATAAAGTGCTTAGCCATATAGGCGACTCATCGGATGAGTTGCCTATACAGCTAAGCGTTTTATAGGTGTGAAACCAATGGTCACTCTCTGACCGGCCATAACAGTTTACTACTTAAAAAATACATTACTACTCTAATGTTTTAGAGTGTGCTTCTTTTACGGATATATGAACTACTGGTTATATATATATATATATAATGTCTGTATGTGAATATGAGAGGGAGAGAGTTCCATGAACAGTTTTTCAAACCAGCCAGAAAGTAGTAAACCTATTTGCATTCAGTTTATAGTTTTGAGAGGATTCAGCCTCACTAGTCCAAGCTAACAAAACATTTCTGTAATCTACTATATGGACCAATAGAGTAGTTCAGCAAGTGTTATGTGTCTTGGGTATTAACACATCACAGCATTAATGACAAGATACAAGGTGTCTGTTAGTAAGCCTACACCCTTTTGACTTAACCAGCTTTAACTTTCCCCAAAATGTGACAACAGAAATGAATGCTTAATCGACAGTGTATTCATTGTTAAAATAATAACTTTATATGACTATTAAGGTACACTAATATCTGGTTCCTTAGAGATTCCACAATGTTAGATAAAATCTCTTGCCAATATATATATATGTGTGTGTGTGTGTATATATATATATATATATATATATATATATTTGTCATTTCAGTCTTTAGGGTTTGTCCTATTTTAGATAACTAATAAATGAAATTTTGTAGTAGTTACTAAAAGTTTTTCTCTACTGATTTGTTATGTTTATTCTATGTTTTTTTGTAATAATTATAGTTTGCATGATTTGGGGGGTTGTGCTGTATCCAGGACAAAAGCTATTCAGTTTTTCAGCAAACACTGGATCAACAATTTCCTACGTCTCTTTTCCAGATACCCTGTGTAAGGAGATTTGTCTATAATTAGATCACTCTCTTGTCTCCCTTTTTAAAAATTTGGAATATCACTCTGGATTGTCATTGCTTCAGTGTCTCTCCAGAGGGCTAAGCCACCTAGCATACAGGACTCAGTCAGAGTATACCTTCTTTATTTAAGGTTTTTAACATTTCAGGTTGAATTTCATCCTCTCCAGTGGCCTTTCCACATTTGACTAATTTAATTGCCTCTATAATTTCAACCTCTGTGAGATAGTCTTCACCCCAAAATTCACCTTGTGACCACCAGTAGATTTTATTGTGACCAGATTTAGGAGAGCAGCAAAGTATTCTCTTCACCTCCAAAGGATGTTCTTCTCTATAGAGAGAAGAATCCCAGCCATGTTCTTAATGGCAGGTGTAGAGGAGGGCTTCTTGTTATGAAGTCGGTGAATGGTCTGCCAGCAATACTTTATTGGCCAATCTAAAGCCAGATTTCAGCATAACCTTAAAGTCCTCCCATGACTTAGTCATGGACGTTTTTACTGTCTCTGCTGCAACTTTTTGCACTTCAGTGTGCTATGTGCACAAAATGTAGACTTGTCATAAGGTGATCTCCAGCATGCACTAAGTGGGTTCACTGCTGAGTGCTGCAAAGCAGAGATGAGAATTAGTTTTTGCAAAGACTGAGACCTTGGTCCTCTCAAGAAACTCATCCCAGTACACTCTGCATGTTAGTGGAACATCATTGAGACAAGGTGGAAAAGTTTAAGTATCTTGGGGCCATATTCACAGGCAGGAGGCTGAATTGGATCCTAGAATTGCAGGTGCTGGCACAGTAATGCACCAGCTCCAGTATTTGATCCTCAGAAGAGGTTGGTTGGTAAAAAAGCCAATTGCTATCTTCAATTCAGTTTTAGTGCCTAGCCTTTGCTCATGAATGCTGGATAATGACAGAAAGAATATGATCGCAAGCTGAGAAGGGGTTCTTCTGGAGTAATATTACTTAACAGGGTGCATAGCTTGGAGATCAGGGAGTCTCTCCAGGTTAAGCTGCTACTTTTCCACATTGAGAGGTTACGGCTTGGGTACTACAGATTTATCACAGGAAAGAATCACAAGATGGATTCTTCAAGCCAAGCAAATTGGCAGGAGACCTAGTGGTAGACCAAGAACGAAATGGTTGGATAATATCTATAGTCTCAGTTGGTCACACTTGTGAATCCAGATGGAAAATCTAATGACAGTAGCTTATGATTGGAACCTATGGGGGAGGTACCCTAGGGTGCTACCTCCATGACCCTCCCAGAAATAGTGGGATGAGAGAAGATGGATGGATGATTTGGGGAGTATTTTTTTTTTATTAATAACATAAATTTAATTTATTCAATATTCAGAAACTTTTATTTTTCATAGCAAATATTTATATGCAATATTATATGTGTGTTCAATTTAAGAGTAAGAGGAAGAAATGAGAGAGAGAGAGAGAGAGAGAGCAAAAGAATAAAATACAAGGAAAGAAAGAAAGAGAATCTGTGAAACAGCTAACTTCACTGTTCCATAAAAATATGATTTAAAATTAATTTTCTATCTCTGTTTTACTTTTCGCTCTTTATTTAATACATGCTAACTAACTTACTTTTTGCTATTTCCATACAGTAATTTAATACAGATTTGACTTTTCTAGTCAAATTTGTTACTTTGGCTTTGGTAAGTGAATGGCAAATATTCAACAGAAACATTAGTACCAGAAAGCACAGTAAAAGGGTCTGATTTACTTTATATATATCAGTTGAAATACTTAGAAGGATAGCAAATTTCACTGTATAGGAGTTCAGCTTTATGTACACTTTACATGCTGGCACATACATAATAAACAACATACATGCGTGTCTTTAAATTTATGTGTGTATGTGTTTGTGGATCACACACACACACACACACATATATATATACACACACTCATACACAGCCATAATAAACAGCATACATGTGTGTGTATATTTGATTGGAATTCTCAATAGCATCATTGTTGTAAAGGAAGAAATTAATTATATACTAACAGCACATAATGAAATAATCAAACAAATGTGATAATGTACCTCTTCTCCAAGTTCTCCTTACAACAGACAATGATGCACACAAAAACAGGGTACATTACTAAGTCATACCCATTATACACGCATACATACCCATTATACACGCATGCACACATTTATATATATATATATATATATATATTGTGTTAATGTCTGTTTTTATGTTCAGTTAAAATAAAAACAATTTTACATTAATCTGATGGGTTACTCTATACTTTTGTAGAGTACAAATTAATTATTCTTAAACAAGAATATTATTAACAGTGACTTCAAAGTTCTGGCCAGTTAAGCCATCGTCAGACTGCGATGTAGTGAAGTTAATCTTGGTATTATATGGTCTCTGTTGAGTTAAAATCTTCCTTGGGTGTGTGGATTTGAGTGGAGTGGTAATTAGGTTTTAGGGTGGGTTATGGAGAGGTCTTTGGGAGAAGTTTTTACTGATTAAATTTGAGGTTATGTTATTGTTAAGCAAGTGTGAATATTTAGGTGTGTCTCTTTTTGTTGGGTAGATATAGGATGTGTCAGTAGTTTTAGTAATTTTTTATTTTATTGGATTTAATCCTTTTTCTGTGACATTGTAAAGATCAAAGGTACAAAGTTTAGTCTAGTATTTAAAGAACTTAATAACTGGGTGTATCAACTTTTTTGTAATGGGTTTTTTTTAATTAAATTTTACTTTTATTCCCATCTTTATACATGAATATATACACACCTTTTATAATGCCTCACTTTCGCATATATCCAGAGGCCTAAAATAATATATTGTAAAATAAACACGTTTGAAACAGAGTTGAAGAAATATTTATAAACACATTACCTACAAACTCTACCTCCATAAAACACAAGGGTTAAAATTTCTACATACTATTCAAACTGCTTATAGAACAATGAACCCTTAGAGGGAAATATACAAATCAACAACCCACATCCTTTTGTGAACATCAAAGCACATGATATGCCTGACTAATAACCCCCACCTTCCAAATAAAAACAGGAAATACCTTAAATAACAACAAGTAAAGAAACTGACCAGCTAAAACATACCACCTACTTACATTCTAACTATTTAAATACTAGACTAAAATTTGTACCTCTGATCTTTACACCATCAAAGCAAAGGATTAAATCCAATAAAAGCAAAAATAACTAAAACTACTGACACATTGATACATCTTATACCTAGCTAAAAAAAAGGACATACCTAAATATTGACACCAGCTTACAAATTTCTACATACACGAATAAATTCTAAGCAACCCCAAATTTAATCAATAAAAATTTCTCCCAAACACCTCTTCATAACAACCCACCCTTAAACCTAATTATCACTCCACTCAAACCCACACACCCAAGGAAGATTTTAACTCAACAGAGATTTTATAAAGCCAAGATTAACTTCAATGCATCGCAGTCTGATGATGGCTTAACTGGCTGAAACTTCAAAGTTACTGTCAACACAGTATTCTTGTTTAAGAATAATAAATATATATATATTTATATACACACATACATAAATGTGTATACATACATATATATATATATACACGCATGCATGTGTGTGTGTATGTGCCTTGGTTCCTCATTTCTTGTAGATATTATTTTACTTCTTTTGCTATTTTGCTATGCTGTTCTTTAGTTTGTTTTTAGCCATCACAATCTAGAGCACTTTTGCAGTAATAATCATCATAGACAGTATTGGTAATTCAAATTGTAGAACTGCATAGGCAAGTTACATTATGTTGAATTTTGATACATGACTTTTCACACGCAAGTTTAAAACAAAAACTAATTAACAATCAAACGGCAAAGTTTTTTCACTGTCACTTAGCTTCATAAATCTGTTATGGCTTTAACTCTTGTTTCTTTTCAATATATATTTTGAAACTGAACTAGTTTTATAAAAATGAATGCTGAAAACTTTGTTGCTTGTAAAAATTTGCAGTTATCTGTAAGGTATAACTTGTTAACTTTTTCTACTATATGAATCCATCCTACACAACTAATAAGTCTTCATGACTAAAATTCATTCCTGTTTCCCTTTCTTTGATAATTTCTTTCTTTCTTTCATACATACATACATACATATACAAACAAACAAATTTGTAGTGCTATATATGGATTCATAGAATTTGTAGTGCTATATATGGATTCATATATAGTGCTATATATGGATTCATAGAAATATGGATTCATATATATGAATTCATAGAATGGCTATCTTATCTGCATTGATTTGTGAATATACAATTGTAATGTATAATGCATAGCATGCATATTAGTGCAAACATGTAAACATAATTGATTATACACTGAAACTACTATTAGATGAAGAAGACTGCAAAACGGTTGTAATCTTAAGGATGACAAGAGGTTAAATATACTCACCACTCATATTTCCTAACATTTTATGGTTAATAATGAATGATAAAATTAATAACAAGTCATCAAGCTATTTTTATTTAATAATTATTATTATAACTGTTTTAAAAATTACATTTGAAATTAACCTAATTTGGGAGAAACTTTATTGTTTAAGATCACAGATCCAGTAATGATCATTTTAATAACATTTTCTATTTCTCTAATCCAACTGAATTTAAAATTTAGCCTTAACATTACTCAACATTGTAGTCACTGCTATTGATATTGTTAAGTATATGTAACTGAAATAGCATATTAACCACTCGATCACAATCCATAGATTTGGCATTTTTATTTCTTAAGGACTACCTATTGTAAATAAGAAGAGATATTGATATTTGATGTGCATACATATCAAGAGCTGAACTGACATATACATGTGTAACTAAAACTTCTGTATAGAACCTTGCAACTCAGTTTTACTACATCATCATCCTTTAACATCCATTTTCCATGCTGGCATGGGTCGGACCATCATGATATATATAGAGAGCAACATACACATAAGTTTATATATATATATATATAAGTGTGTGTGTGTGTGTATATATATATATATATATATATATATATATACATACACACACACATAATATACATGTGTATATAACTCCATACATACAATCATATACAAAGCTATGTATGCATATACATATAAACATTTATAGGTTTAGTGGTGCAAACAAGAAAAATAGGATACATAAGACTACATATATATTATATAGTCATATACAAATATGTATATGAATAATATGTTATATATTCGTATATGAATATATAATATATATACGTACCTTCACAAACCATTAATCTACACTAGTTTCCTTAGTGACCACCAAATTACCAAATGTGATACCCTGTCAAACTCTTTCTCCAAGTCAATGAATAACAGGAACAGTGGTTGGTTTACTCTTAGCCAAGTATTTCTTTTGCAGTTGCTTCACTCAGAAGATAATACATCATTTAACATTAGTCTCCCATGCTAGCATAAGTTGGATGATTTGACAGGATCCAACAAGCCAGATGACTGCATTGAGCTCTAAAGTCTGTTTTGGCATGGATTCTCTTCTTAATGTCATCTATATATACATATTAATTATTATTATTAAGCGGCGAGCTGTCAGAATCGTTACTGCGCCGGGAGAAATGCTTAGCGGCAATTCTTCCGACTTTACGTTCTGAGTTCAAATGCCGCTGGGGGTCGATAAAATCGACTACTCCCCTCCCCAAAAATTTCAGGCCTTCATGCCTAGTATAGAAAGGATTATTATTATTATTGGTTTCAGCTCAGAGCTGCAGCCATGCTGGGGCACCACCATCTTATGTTAAGTTATATAAAAAAAAAAAACAATTCAACATTAAACTGAAAGACTACTCAATACTCATTAGTAGAGTATATATTTATTAAACTTTTACAAAGAAAAGGTTGATAGTGACTTCAAAGTTTCAACTTGCTCACCTTCATCTGACTGTAGAATATACATATGTTGCATGCAACTGTACTTTTTTTTTAATACATGATTAATTCAGTTGTAAATATTATTGAACAGATGATATCAAATGGAGAGTGCCATTTTATTGAATTATTATCATAAATGGTTACCTTGTAGCATTTTTTCCCCTTGTTTTAACTCGCCTGCTTTCTTGAAATTTGTTTTGCCTTATTAACAACACATTTCTTTCATGCTAATAACATTAAAAAATGTTTTACATCACATATTTTCTTCAATATTTAGTCAACATTTATACACATTATAACTATATTCCAAATGATCTTGCCAAAACAAACATTCATTACAAAATTAAGTACCAGCTTAAAATTTGGTTATTTAAGAGAGAATGAACAACTGGGCATAAGACCATGGTATACAAAGATATATGTATTTATCTATCTTACTTTTGCTCTTCTAATAAAACTAGTGCTCTTTCTAATTAACTATTCTGCCTTTTGTTCCTTTTATCAAAAAACTAATTTGATCTGTTCTTTGCTTCTAATTTGCATTCTCTTTATTTTATCTTGAGAAGTGGATAATATTTATTGTTTGTTTAATATAAATATTTGATATTCACTGTCTGAAAAAAATTATATATATATACATATACATATATACATATATATATATATAATCAGATTAAATCTTTTGTGACGGAAATTGGGTTCAGCTTGTGTACAGAGACTCCTGGTTCCATCCACATTCTTCAACTACTGTCTGAAATAATGCCAAAGGATTGTCATCCATCAAGGAACACACATCAGTCAGCTTTTGGATTGAAATCGTTTTGCGTTCTCTCTCTAATTATATACATTACGTGCAATAAAGCCATCTTTTTATTTATAATTTATACACATTATATTATATAAGTATATTATATTATATTATATAAGTACCTATTACACTGTGTAACATGATTTTTGTCCTTGGGTAGCAACTGTTATTTCCTATTTGCTTACCCCTAGAAAGTATGAAAAATGGC
>JAOPUL010005356.1:14157600-14168456 GCA_027564515.1 Octopus rubescens
GGCAGCTTTTAGTAAATAATTTTATTTTTAGGCATGAATTGATTATTCATTTCTGTTTTCGTTTACACACTTTAAGAATGTGTGTGTGTGTGTGTGTGTGTGTGTGTGTGTGTGTGTGTGTGTGTGAAGAGGAGAGAGAATAGATATCATTTATGTGAAAGAGTATTATCTGTGCTGGTATGCTGGTGTTGAATGAACTAACGGCCATCAGAGAAGGAATAACATTGGAGAATATCTGCATGATCTAGATTATGTTTCATAGTAGCAGGAGGTGATAACTATGCTAAATGGATGTTTGAATTTACAACACTGATTGGATGTGATGTCAGTACGTGAGTATATTTTAGTTGATAGTGACTCAACATCAAAACGTATTGGAACAAATGCTTGTGATTTGTGAGTTCAAATCTACTACTGGTGTTTGGTTTCATTGCAAGATAGGAACTAATGTTGCATACCTTACTTCATCTTCATATATTGCTGGAAATAAGCATCAAATCTTCAGAAAATGTTGGCTACATTCCATTTGTATCTATTTATGAGCCTTATTATTCATGTATGTGTGTCAACATGGTCAGAAGAACAGCAGTTCAAAATCATTTTTACATAAATTCTTTTTTCAGGCTGACATAGATGAAGTACATCTGTCAACTCATCCTTAAAGGTTTTTATAGATTTCCAGACACAGCTGTAGTGTGTATAACTTAGAATCTTGGCTCTTTAAGCTGTGGTTAACAAGAACTTCATACAACAAGCCTGGACATAAAAGTTCACCACCCTTTACACTGAATCACCTAAATGATATCTTACATAAAAAAAAATTAAGCTTCATACAAAATGCTTTAATGTAATAATTTTCCTTTAAAAAAAAGCATAGATGACACTATCTGATAAACACATCATGATAACTCATCATTCTAACATCCACTTTTTCCATGCTTGCATGGACACAGAATTTGTTGAAGCAGATTTTCTACATCCAGGTGTCATTTCCAAGCAAGGTAATATATGCTCATGGCCAGATATGTTTTTCATGGAAGATTGGAAATAAACAACATCCTTGTATGAAGGTGTCGCTCATTAAGAATATTATATGATGTCGAGACAAGGACACACAGATACATATACAATGGGCTTCATTCAGTGTCCATCTACCAAGTCCACTCAGATAAAAGGATAAAAAGTACACCAGACCCATCAGCCCTGTTTGGAACTCCACATACTATATCCACAAACTGCTGACTCAACAAAGTAAAATAATGAAAGTGAAAAATAATTTAAATACTTGAGTAGCATGGTTCATGGCTACAGTCTTCTTCAACCATTTTCTTCTTTAGCAATTGCACACTGTGCCACACACAAATGCCAAAACTCATCAGTAGCACTCCGGAGCACTACAACAACATCTTAGAATTACTATCTCTATCGGATAACAAATATAAGCCAAAACTTCACATACACACTAAAATAAGCATATGGCAATTATGCCTGAAAACCTATAGATGATGTCCCTCCTCCAAACAGAAAAAAAAATGGTTTGATGTAAATGTTGCACATCCATTGGATTGTTCTCAAATCATTTCTTGGCAATTGCTTCTCTCACAACAAATTATTTGGTTCAGAGAAAAACGTGAATATTGAAAACGTTCTTTGATTGATTCATTCCATTCCTTTATTTTTTCTCAAGTTAATTTTCATCACATTGACA
Organism: Octopus rubescens; assembly: GCA_027564515.1. Taxonomy (NCBI): domain Eukaryota; kingdom Metazoa; phylum Mollusca; class Cephalopoda; order Octopoda; family Octopodidae; genus Octopus; species Octopus rubescens. The sequence goes on from JAOPUL010005356.1 coordinate 14,159,309, forward strand.
GAAGATTTCTGTTAGTGAATAATCACTGAAGGAAAATAATATTACTGTCTATGAAATTAAAATTATTTGTATGAGTTATTCTGGATTCAATAAAACACCTGACTCCTAGGTGAAAATTATGTAATCTAAATTATAATGATGTTAATCTGAACAGCACAACATCTGCTTGCATCAGAATTATTTCACACCTTTCTAATTCTTATTCATTGATTTCTTTAAGTTACCTGAAAAATTTATTCTAGTCACATTAGATATTTGGTAACACAAAAATTTTACCTGGTGAACAATGCAACCCTCAGCATAGTTTATGTTATAAGAAAACAGGCTTAGAAGACACATAGTAGAACTAAGGTGCATGAAAATTAAAAGATACTTCTGTTAGGTGAAACTTCCAAACGTCACTAGGTGGCACCTCTTATAATAAGAGACAGAAGATAGAGAACTATTACATAGAGGACAGCTGGGTGTTTTTAATAAACAGTATATTTGCATGCTGCTATCCAGTATTGTAGATGGAACAAGAATCCAGCCCAGTAGTGGTGGAATAGCGCATTGGATAGGATTATAGGCACAGGTGTGGCTAAGTGGTAAAAAGTTTGCTTTTTAACTACATAGTTCCTAGTTCAGCCCCACTGCATGGCACTTTGGGCAAGTGTTTTCTACTATAGCCTTGAGCTGACCAAAGCCTTGTGAGTGAATTTGGTAGATGGAAACAGAAAGAAGCCCGTCATAGATATATATGTGTGTGTGTATGTGTGTGTCTCCCCACCACCACTTGACAACCAGTGTTAGTTTGTTTACATTCCCATAACTTAACAGTTCGGCAAAAGAGACCGGTAGAATAAGTACCAAGCTTTAAAAAAGTACTGGGGTCAATTCATTCGATTAAAAATTCTTCAAGGCAGTAGCCCAGCATGGCCGCAGTCAGAAACAAGTAAAAATTTTTTTTTAAAGTGCCTGAAAGAAGTGTTAGAAAAGGGTAGCAAGGAGCGCTATCAAGAAGTTACTCGGATAGCAAAATATTTGATATATCTAACAAGGAGAGAAACTGAGAGCAGAGGATTTGCTACTGAGGATGAAAGTCATGAAATATGCTTCTTGAAAGAGAAGCATATTTACAAAAGCAAGTGCTCTTCTTTTCAGTGGTAGTGAAAAGAAAGAGGTATAGAAAAGCTTACTATGAGTTGTTGAATGGATTGTATGATGAAAATTGTGAAAAATTACTCCAAGTGGTTTCGTTTTTGTATTTGGTTTGCAAGATCCTTGATGTGAACTCGTGTGTTGAAACATATTTTGTTGTATCTTGTGTGTGTTTATTATTGGTATAATGACCCTCATGAGATACAACAAAATACTCCAAGTGGAATCAACCAAATATTGCTAGTTAGTTGAGAAGAAGACAACAATGAATGCATCAGGGCTAGTTGCTAAGATGTTGAAGGGGGTCAGGCTGCATGCATCATATGCTATTAACTCAAATAATTGAGTAATGCAGGAAGATATTATTCCCAATAGCAAATCATCATTAATTGCTTCAGGGCAAAGGTGGTGTTCTGGAAAGGAATAATTACAGAAACCTCAAACTGATGCACTAAGTCTTGAAAATAACTGAAAGACTTTCAGACAAAGCTAATTCAGTTTAGCTTTGATAAGATGCAATTTTGGTTTGTACCAGATTGCAGAACCTCAGATACCATATCTCTAATGACAGAAAAACAACTCTTTACATTTAATGCTCTGGAAATATGCTGTAGTTTGATTTATGTAGGAAACCAAGTGTGGAATTTTTTGTACACATAGGTGTTGAACAAGGTTACTGATGCACTTGTTCTCATAGCAGAATCTGTCAAAGAATTTACCAATAAATTTCCAAGCCTGTTCTACAGTCCAATAACATGTAGGTCAAGAAGGCAAAAGACAAGTTAATAAGTTCATGAAAGGTAAAATGGGAACTCTGGCACACTAACTGAGAAGGAGAAGTTCCTTAATTGTTCAGATAACTCACTAAAAAGAGTAAATAGTTTTGACTGTAGCATTAAAGTCAAAACCTGATAACACAGCAGGTTTGTTGTTGTTGTTGTTATTCACTCTAAAATCCAAACACAAATCAAAGGCATGACATTACCTAAATGATTTATAATAATAAAAAAGACAAAAGAAATGATAGAGTTAAATGCATAAATTTAAAATATTGGTTGTCAAGTGTCAACTGTATAATATCCTCATCATTTAATGTCTATTTTTCATGCTGTCATGGGTTGGATGGTTTGACAGGACCCAGAGAATCACAGGGCTGTCTCATTCTCAATTTGAATAAAGTATCAAACAAGAGTGAGAGAATAAGAATAAAATAATTACATGAACATGAGAGTTTTGTTGCATTATCACTATCAAATACATCATACTTGTCTTTTATTTGTTTCAGTCATTAGACTGTGGTCATGCTGGGGCACCACCTTGAAGAATTTTTAGCTTGGGACTTATTCTATTGGTCTCTCTTACTGAACCACTAATGTTATAGCGATGTAAACACACCAACACCAGTTGTCAAGTGGTGGTGGGGATAAACAAAGACACACACACATAGATATATGTGATGGGCTTCTTTCAGTTTCCATCCACCAGATCCACTCAAAGCTTTGGTTGACCCAAAGCTATAGTAGAAGACTGTATGGCACCAAAGGTGCCATACAGTGGGACTGAACCCAGAACCATGTGGTTGGGAAGCAAGCTTCTTACCACACAGCCACACCTGTGCCTATAGCCATGCCTATGCCTACTTATACATTTTCATTGAATAATTTGTGAGTTTATTTGGTCAAGAGAGAATTTTAAGGCCTAAAATTTACACTCATTCAATCAGCTTAGCAAAGAAAATGCCAATTATCAGGGCTTTGAGTTTTCTTTTTAGTAGGTTTTAGAAATGAAAATAGTGTTAGTGTTATAGTTTGTTTGTTTTTTTTTCAGTAAAGTAGAAGGAAAGAAGAGAAAATAATAAAGTTGGATTACCTGCCTCACTGACTTTTAAATATAGTTACTATAATCAATGATTATAGTTTTCATCAGCAAGAGTTAATAAATATAGAAGTAGACTTTTCCGGTGAAAGTCATTATCTAAAATGTTAGATATTTCACCTCCAACAAGATTTTTGTATTTTGTACAATTGGAAAGTAAGAATCTGCTACTGAAATAATATTCTTCACTGACTACTCAAGCTATTTTCTTACAAACATGCCTTGATTTTGTACTTTTAAACTATAATTATATTTATAATGAATTAATGCTTTGGAAGATTGTTCAAATATTTGTTACTTAAACATTTTGTATTACTCTGAAAATACACAAATACTGTTTTAAATAAAGCAAAAAACGTTTTCTTTTTTTTTCATTTCTATTAAGCAGACTATTCAACTATATTTATATATATAAAATCAATCACATTTTCTATATTGTATCCAGGTTGTTTTGGAAAACAACATCTAAAATGTAAATTATGGTGGTAATAATCTTTTCACAAATCACAAAACATTTATTTGCTTTTTGGAAGAGAAGTCACGACACTAATTTGCTGAAATATATAAATACTGGAAATCTTGTTACTTGAAATGTGGGACATTTAAAATCTGAAAATATATTTCTATACAAATTGACATTTAAAAAATATTTTACTGCTTGTTACGTGTATTACTTTTGAGTGTGTATTCTGATTTGTTTTATCTAATTATTTTCATTAATTACCTTTTTTATGTATATCCTTCAAACATTATTAATATATTCAGTCTTTTTCCATCTAGATTCACTATATATTTTCTCAACTTAAATATCTCTATATGGCGTGCACATTTCAGTTGTTCATAGCCCAAAGAGCCGAAGAAAGAAGTTGAATTCCCGGATGAAAAGCTTTTCATTGGATACACCAGACCCACCTAAGCAACTTCTAGCTATTGATGAAACCACCAAAAAGAAAAGTAGTTCATTTTCAAACACTTATCTTGGAGGTAGTAATTCATTATTTTCATCCATAAAATGTTGTCCGTTTATGTTCTTCACTTATTCACTAGATTGCACACTGTTTCTCTCATGCTCAAACAGTCTGTATGAGTATGCATTAATGTATAGATCTTATTGCAGATAATTTCAGTGATCCATAACAATAGCAGTAGTAGCATTGATGGTTGTAGAAATATTGGTGGGAAGTCATTATTTCAACAGCTGCACCACATAAAAATAAACAGCCAATAACAAATTAACATAGTTCTTCAGTGAGATAATTTACAAATTCATTTTCATTATCAACCACTTTTACATATGTATTTATCAATAAATCAACATTTATAATATATACCTAAGTATTTCAGCATGCCATGGAGTAGGCAGTAAATATTAATAACATAAATTATCAACAAAAGGCTTTATCATTATAAGACAATATATAAAAATATTTTGACAACAAAAACTATTTACTTACATTTTTTTTTTCTTAATTATTACTATTTTATACACCTAAATGAATAAAACATGCCTCTAAAAATTAGCTCAGTCATTTAAGACAATGTAACATAGACAAACATTCATCATTCTATAATGGCACTGAACAAAAAAGGCATAAATCTTTAATTCTTTATGATACTATATTTAATGAATTCTGGAATTTTACTCATGACCTTAAAGCTTTTCACATAGTTTAATATTGTGGTTAGTTGAAAGGCACGAAGGAAATGTATCTGTCTAACAACAAAATATTAACCATTCTATATAGTGGAATCCATACATTAAATTAAATTTTTACGATGAACTGAAAATCATTTTTATTTTCATATCTGATCATTCAGATTTCTTTGTCAAATGTAATATTTATTTATTCACATTAATTTGAATTAGCTATGCATAACCTTGTAGCTTTGAAATTTCACTGATGTGATTGTTTATTTTTAGAATATTGTTGTAGGGTAAGTGTGAGAGGCTGGATCTGGCCAGTTTAAAGATAATAACAAGTAGATTATTTTGGCCAGATATGGCCGGTTTAAATGCTAAAGGGTTAATATTCTAGTTTTAGTCCAGGTAGGCACTACCTACCTTGCTGACACAGCCAGCATGTTCCTGATTATACATGTATGTTTATATGTACACTGATTAAGGAGTTATTTTTCTACATACAAACAATTGTCTGTGTAAAAATATAACTTGCAGATGATTGGTGTGTATCCTTACCTTTCCTTAAAATCTAATTGAAGCTACTATACCTTGTATGGTTTACTGAGATAGATGCCATCACACACACATAAATATACTATACTGTGACATATTAATACTGACATTCCAGCTGTTTGAGAGTGAAAAGGCAACTGAAACCTTCTTTGTTATACTGCAGCAATATATTTTATGATAGCCCAAACTCTACTAAACTGTAGTAACTCCTACAATACTTGTAACTAGCACATTTCTTTACAAATTTTCTCAAAATCTATAAAGTTATTTTTATATAACAATCATTTAGATAGCTGGAACTCTAAAGGAAAGATCAATTTGATAAACAGTTATTTTTATTATAATGCAAGGAAATAATGTGAGGAAAGTTCTAGGTTCAAACGACCAAAACTATTATTCAAAATCGAAACAAAAATAGTTAACCTATCATAAAAGTAAATGGGGATAAAATAAATGTATTATGTCAGTATGTAATTATTTAAAACTTTACATTGAAAATATTTTAAGATAACTTGAAGAGTAGGGGTTGATGTCGAAGTGACTTGTTACTAAAGGAAAGGTTTATTATTATCATTGTTTTAAAGTTTATCTGTGATTACAAGGTTACAATTATATATTTTAAATCCATAAGTGAATTCTGAAGCTTGATAACCATCAAACTATAGTCAGAGGTTTGACCTCTGATTCTAGATTGATGGTTATCTTAAAATTTAAATTTAGTTTTCCTTCTGTTTTATTATTCTGCAATTTGTATCGTTCCAAGCAAGACCTGCCAGAACAGACAATGCTTTCAGCATCGTATTATTTTTCAAAGAGCTGCATTTTTACTTGATACATAAAATAGTAGTGGAAACCTCTCATGGTACAGCATCTTTATATCCAACCAATTACTGTTTATCTACTCTATAGGAAACCTTCACAATCAGAATTAAGCAGTAATATTTTTTATCAACCTTCTATTTTTCCAAATCTCACATTCTTCAGGAGACTTTGCAAGAACAATGCAACATTCTTCTTGTGAGTAAGTATTCTGTTAAGAGCTTAAACCAGCACCTTACATTGTGACTTCAAGTCCAGCCAAGGTCAACTTTGCCTTTCATTTATCTAGGATGGTTGACTTCTGTTAATTTGCACTGATAACAGAGAAAGGGCTGTATAAGTTGCCATTTGTTTTTTCATTCATATAGAAGTAATTATTTTATAAAACCTATTATTATTTGTTATTATTTGTTCTCTTCTTTCAAACACTATTAAAATTAAGAGAATATCTTAAAAATATATCCTGATATAATAACACCATGCCCATCATTAACACATGGTAGTTATACAATTCAATATAATATGCAACAAAAAGAAAGCTGTTGAGGAGACCCAAAATACCTTACTTGTCAGTTGACATTTGAATGTTTAGCTCATATTTGAATCGTAATTTCATACAAAATATTTGGGAAAGTTAATGCAAGGCAACAAAACAAATGTCTTGACCTGATGCATACTCTTCAGATGGTGTTAATGATTTTGCTTTTTAACTCATAATTCAGTTTCCATTTTTTTTCAATCAAATATGCAAATTTTTATCTTTGCACTAATTCATGCAATCTACTAATGCTATCAATCACTTTACACCTTCTTTCCTTTTTTAAACTTCTTATTCAAATCATTTCTTATAGTCATTTCTCTTTTACCATTACATGAATCCTAATATATTTGACTTTGGCTAATTAAATATCATTAATACTACTTTTTTTAATCAATGTTATTTTGTCTGCTTCTTTTCAATGTCTGTCTGCATCTTAATCACTTTTATTTTTTTCCTAGCACTGCTTATATCACCAAGGTCCTTAATGTTTATTTTCTGCTCCACAAGGATCTTCACTAGCAACATTGCTACCACCACCACCACTGCCACTAGCACTTCCTACTCTTCATTTATATTACTATTATCACCAATAGTCTTGCTTCCATTGTGCAATCAGAATGTAATTTATTTTCATATGCTGGTTTATGTTAAACAATTGAGAGGTGTCCTCAATACATGTTGCATAAGATATGTTTGTCTTTTTATTGAAACTGGAACTTACAGTTTCACATCACTGTGATCATCAAGCAAGTTCTCACCTGAAGATCACAATGGCATGAAACTTGAGTCATGAAACAGACTCCCAGTTTCAGAAGGCTAAATTGGATGCTAGGATTGTAGGTGCAGGCACAGTAATGTGCCAGCTCCAGCATTCAATCCTCAAAAGAGGTGAAGTTGGTAAAAAAGCCAAATTTGCTATCTCCAATTCGGTTTTTATGCTTCTCCTCATCTATGGTCATGAATTTTAGGTAATGACAGAAAGAGTATGATTGTGAATACAAGTGGCCAAAATGGAGTAACATTATTCAACAAGATGCATAGCTCAGAGATAGGGAGATTCTTCAGTTTGAGCTGCTATTTCTTCACATTGAGGTCACAGCTCTAACACTACAGATGTTTTGATTAGAATGTTGCAGGAAAGAATCACATGGCTGATTTTTCAAGCTGCGTCAACCAGCAAGAGACCTGGAGGTAGACCAAAAACAAAATGGTTGGATAATATCCATAGTCTCAGTTGGTCATTTTGGGGAATCCTGCAGAAAAAGTAATGACATTTGCTTCTGATAGGACCCTCTGGAGGAGGTGCCTGAGAACTCCACTCACTATTCCTGGGAGGGTTGTGGGAGTAGAGAAGATGGATGGACTATATATATATATATATATATCATCATCATCCTCCTTTAACGTCCGTTTTCCATGCTAGCATGGGTTGGGCGGTTTGGCCAGAGCTAGCAAGCCAGGAGGGGGCGAGTTAACCATTTCTCATTTAGCTCACAGATTGATAACCCTGAACATTTGGCAGGTGTTACAGAGCTAAGAGATCACATATATTCATGTATTATATTATCAATCTATTCTTCTTGCTATCTTAAATAACTATGTTTCTAAGGAGGACAATCTAATTATAAATATGAGCCATTTAATCATAAATTATGTAAAATTACTATAAATATCACACATGTACATGTGTGTGTATTTTTCACTGATGTATGTCAGCAAAGAACGTAAGCATCAGAGTAAAAAACTGAAAAACTGGTACCCTTTGAACAAAGTACCCTGTGGCTATTTGTTCTAAATTGAATTACATACTCTCCTTTGTCGCTCCCTCCACCTGAAATGCAGAGAACCAATGGTCAGCCCTTTGAAATCTGTAATCAATTGCTATTTCTCACAAGTTGCAATAAAAAAACAAATTAAATGTAATACACTATTTTCCTCTATAAACGAGGCTGCTATTAAAGAATATACAAATATTGACATAAAATTAGTTAATAGATTTTGTTCAACCTAAACATGAATAAATGAAATGTTATACACATACATATATGTGACATATCTGATATAACATTTTGTTAATGCATTGTCCAGCCATAACCAACTCTGCTAAATGCTAGTAATAATTTATTTAAGCCTATCAATCAAGAACTTATATAAATCTAAGTAATTCTTTATAAATGTTACATTTGTATATATAACCCAGGCCAGCATAGAAAACAGAAATGATGATGATGATATATATATATAATTAAATGAAATGTTAAAATCTTCTAATAAATTAAAGGACAATTTTTTTTTTCTATAAATTACATATATATTAAACAATAAATTGACAGTGTTTATTATCTGTTACAGTGACTTATTGAAACACCAAGTGACCTATGAATTTTTTTAACATCAGGCACTCAGAATCTGGCAATTTTTTAAAATCATGTAATATGTATATATATCTTCTTCTTTCTTATTTAACATCCGTTTCCATGCTAGCATGGGTTGGACGAGTTATACCTAATGGCTCTACTCCAGGCCTCTCAATCTTGTGCAAGGCCTGGTCGTAATCTCAACTTCCTAAGGTCATACCT
>JAOPUL010005356.1:14200587-14213029 GCA_027564515.1 Octopus rubescens
TTTTCGCGCCATCATTTTAAATTTCAGTATTCAAGGAAGAATTTGTTTCTGTTCATTGAAAAATTTCTTTTGTTCAGCCTAAATAATTTCTCTTAATTTTCACTTTTATTCAAACCATAAGCATTTGTTCCATAACCTGATCATCTATTTAATAAATTTTTATATATGATGAACAACGAGCCAATTCCACAGTTTTCAGCAAGTAGGTTTGAAGTAGGTTTTAAACTGGCCAATTTCTAACTAAGCTCAGACTGAAACACTGAGTATAGAGTGAAACATTCTTTTTTTTTTTTTTAACAATAAGTTTAATTCTTAGATATGAAACATTTTTAATTTGTCACTCATTTAATTTTAATAATGGAGCCAAAGAAAAATCAGGCAAAATGATTTGCATATATCTGAGAATTTCTAAGAGAACAAAAGAATGGTGCTAACATTTATAAGTTAGACACGTTTCTTTATAACTTATCTTTGTTTCAAACAGAATTTTCTGGTTTGTTATTTACATCTTTTTGGCAGCTCTTTTCACTTTCTCTTTAATTACAGTGGTTTTGACAACTAAATTAAGGGGTTTTCTCTTATCTAATATGGTGACTCCAATAACGTTGCTATAGATTTTGTACTACAGCCTTAACTTATATTTTGGCAAAGTGGTCTGTTATGAATGTGATCCTTTTTTATGAGACCTACAGAAAGCACTAACAATTTTGATAGCCTAAATGGAAGTTTCTTTTGATGAGGCTTATTACAACTGCTTTCTCTTAAAATATTGTTTAGGATTTTCATCAAAAACTTATTTAATATTAAACTTAAAAACATAAATACCAAAAATTTAATTTCATCTTTCAGTTAATATTTTAGAATATTATTCTTTGACTTGGACTATGCTACTGATTGTTAATCAGTTTTCCTCTTTTAATTATGAATATTTGTTGATAATTTCCTTTTTTGTGGATACTATTTGAACAAATACTTCAATAAATGTGTGTCTCCCCCACCCCCCACTTCAAAGTGATATAATGATAAATATGTGCATATACATACACACACACATCAAAATAATAATTATATTATCAGTTAGTTGCACAAGGCAATAGTTGACATGAAATATTCTGACCAGTTATATAATCAGTAATATACTATTCAATGATATATATAATGTTTAACAAATATACAATACAAGACAGGCCAAAGCCAGGTTAAGAAAATATCAAGAAAGTACAAGAAGTAATATACATTTAAATTTACACTATAGGTGTGACAATACATATACAAAGATATTAATGTAGGTGAGAGAGGGATAGAGAAAGCCATAAAATCTAGGACATAAATTTCATTTCACATAAACCTTACACCTGCACTTTCTGACCTCCATAGGTAGCAGAAACGATCTACTACATCTAGCAAACTATCTTAATACTTCTAAGTACTTCATAGGCTTTATTTTGAGTGACTACACCTAAATACTTTTACATTTTTCATCTTATGACCTGGTCCTTGTCAGTCATCCAAAATATCACCACGGAACTGCATTTCTAATAACTCCCTTAATTGCTCACTCACTACAAATTAAATTTATCCCATAAATACTTATTATTTTAGAGCCCAAACAACTTTCAGTCTTAACAGCATATGTTGCAATTCTTGCCTTCATACTTTCAAAATTGTCTTGTAGAATAGTAGTACAGTCTCTTAAGAGATGTTTTTCATCATAATTATAATCATTGACTGGTTTAAGTTTTGTTGAATGGCAAATAACAATTTGTAAATTATCTCCTTTTTTAGCTTACTAAAATCATTTGTTTTGGTGCAACATTTTTATAGAAATTTATTGCATGTTTCTTCTGTAAGATATTCAAACTGCGAATAAGCTGATTAGCTGAATTTTCATGATATCCAAAAGCTTTAAATGTTTCCTTAATCACTAACATTTCTCTATTTTTAATGCAAGTAGCTTAAATTAATTTTGTGTTACATTAAAAATTATTCATTTTTCATTAAATATCAATATTCCTATTTGCAATACATTTAGTTTGATACTATGCCTCCAGTCTGATAGTTTTGGGAGATTTTAAGTTTATTTCCATTTGATTTCAATTTAAATGTTTGAAGCGTGCTAGAAACCACAAGCTAATATTTCTTTTCTGCTAACTACTGTAGTTTAAATTAATTTATTTTCTTAATTTCTGTTAGTTACCCCAACCAGCAAAACAATCGCTCTGCCCTCTCTGAAGCTACTGCCTGTATGATTTATGTGAATACAAGTTTACATAAAAATATTGATATCGATATAAATTCACCTAAATGATTTTGAATATAAGCGTACATGCACATAAATTTGTATGTTATATATTAGCATCCAAATACAAGGATATTCATGTAACTATAAATCTATGTGTACTTAAGTCATACATAACAGTTTGTGTTTGTAATTTGTATAAATACAGTAAAAACTCATCTCTACAACCTTAATTACACTCTACAGGAGTATATTGCAAAGAACACTATAAGAGGTTCTACAGTAACAAATCTATGTAAAACTGTAAAGTTAGTTGATTTTCACTTATTTCCTTTGCAGTAGATTCTGTATGAATCTGAAGAGAAAAAAAAAACCCTACTTTTCAATTTATTATATTCTATTTTAGATTCTCAAGGGAAGAAAGCTTGAAATTAGATACATTAGATGTTAATATATGTTAGTCTCAAGATATAAAGAGTTTCCAAGCTAACGTCCTTGGGGACAAAAAGAATACAAGTTCTGCAACCATATATTACTATTTTAACTCTTCCTATGTCTTCATCCACCATGATGTTGTCTTGCCTTTGTAGCAATGAATATATTAATATTTTGTTAAGAGCAGGTGTTAGTACAAAATTAAAAAGAAGTATTGTACTTTAAGTAGTTCAAATAGGTTTACATATTTAATTTAATAATTCATTTAATGTATAATTGCTAACTGACAGTAAATGCATGGAAATAAAGGACAATCAATCTCTTTTGATAAATCATTGAAAAGATGGTTGTGTTGTTTCATTACAGTTTGATTCAATATTGTAACAGATTTATAGTTAGACTAAATCTAAGGATTTTTTTAAAATTTATTTATTGGTGTTTACTCTAAGCTTTATTTATTTTGACATTTATTTACAAAACTAAAATGTCAATAAGAAAATTGTTTTTTTTAATGAGACTTTAAGGGGAGTTTGTTTTCTATTGGTTTTCATTATTTTTCTATTTATCCCAAGCAGAAATATTTAAATATATAAAAAGTGTTGCTTTCCTTCATTATTCCTTATATAAATTTTCTATTCTTGTTAGCTAATCTACTTTGAAAATACACTTCAAAATGTTAAACTTATGAAAAAGAAAAAAAAAAAGAAAAAGAAGAATCAGTGAATGTATGTGTACATGTCTTTTAATATGTGAAATTAAAACACAACTGTGTTTATGTTTTATCCTATTTATATTTCTTGCTTTCTTATAATTCTGTTTCTTTGTACAAAATAAATTGATTGCAAAAAGTTTTCAAAAATATTAATAATATTACATTTACATCTAAACACAGCCATACTTTTAATTTCACATATAGGCATAGGAGTTGGGGGTGGGTTTGATAAACTGTTGATAAAAATTACGAATATATTTTTTTATAAATTGTGTAATCCCCCTTTATATAACAGTCTATTAACCATACAGCTCATAAATTACAAAATGTGATTCCAGGAAGAAATAAAACCCACTTAAAGTTATTCATAACTTACTATAATGGATCCAAAGAAAAACCTTTTTTTTTTCAGTATTTCTTGATATTTTGGTAGAATTGAGATTAGAGTTTTACAAATTTTATTTTTCTCACACAACTGGAACAGATTATTAACAGATTATTATTAACACAAAATTCTAGAACCAATTTTGTTTTCTAAAATTATAAACTATTCTTTCTTTCTGCCCTAGTTTCCAATTTCTGTTTGGGTTTGTGTACATGTCTTGGGTTTGTTACACAATTTTATAGAATGTCTTAAAATACTGATTATTTTCACTTTCACTTTTCCCCATTTTTTTAAAAATTCAGCTGGCATTTTCTATTGGAAGAATCATCAGTGTTGAACAAAATGCCTTGTGGTATATAGTTAGAACTATAGTTTAAATCCCACTGAGGTTGACTTTGCTGTTCATCCTTCTGTAACTTGTAAAATAAAGTACCACCTAATCTGTAGCCTGTCAAATACACCAACCTTAATTTTCTCACAAGACAAACTGAAAACTTTCTGCTTAAGTATTTGAAACAGTCACATGTTTTACACACTATATGAGGTGCCCAAGCTTTGTTTTGATTACCCAGTTTCATGCCAAAGTAAGTAAGGTAAGCTTTCTTCACAAAATCTGTGATTTTGTTTCGCTACCTAGGTAAAGTGTAATCAGCACCCCAAAGTTACTTGGAAACATATCTCCAATACCAGACAACAAAGACCATGTTCCCCAGTGTTAACACAAAATTCTAAGAACCAAATTTTATACTTGCATTGATATAATCAACTGTTCCTCCTCTATAAAAGTTTGGGCCTTGTACCTATGTGAGAAATTATTATTGGGGCAGTGAATTGGCAGAATTATTAGAACATCAGACAAAATGCCTAGTAGTATTTAGTTACAATACTTTAAGTTCTAAGCTCAGATCCCACCAAAGTCAATTTTGTCTTTCATCCCTCTGGGATTGAAAAAAATAAAGTACCAGTCAAGTACTGGAGTTGATGTTTTTCAACTAGTCCCTTCCCCTCAAACTATTGACTTTGTGTCTAAATTAGAACTAATTATTATTATTATTGAAGGTAGTGAACTGGCAGAATTGTTACCATATCAGACGAAATGTTTAGCAGTATTTCTTCAGGCTCTTTACATTCTGAGTTCAAATCTTGCCAAGGTCAGCTTTGCTTTTCAGCATCAATAAAATAAAGTACTAGAATCAATGTAATTGACTTGCCTCTCCACCTATAATTGCTAGCTTTGTACCAAAATTTGAAACAACAATTATTATTATTATTATTATGAGTAGTGAAGATTGCAAGCTGGCAGAATCATTAGCATGTCAGGCCTTAGCTGCATTTCGTCTGTCTTTACGATCTGAGTTCAAATTCCGCCAAGGTTGACTTTACCTTTCGTCCTTTCAGGATCGATAAATTAAGTACCAGTTGAGTACTGGGATTGATGGAATCAACTTATCCCCTCCCCATAAATTGCTGGCCTTGTGCCAAAATTTGAAACCATTATTGGATGTAGTGAGTAGCAAAAGCAGTTAAGCTTGGGTCAACTTTGCCTGAAGTATGCTTCAGGAGTTGATAAAATATCAGTCACGTACTGGAAAAAATTAAACTGAATATTTCCTCCCCAACATTTGTAGCTTTGTGCCTATGTTAGAAAAAAATTATTATTCTAATTTTGTCTTTAACTAATGTCCATAAATATAGAAATAAATCTTTTAATATTTACCAAAATTTGTTCAGCTACCAACTGAAAAATTATTTTGGTTGTTATATATTATACTTATTATAAACTGATATTTTCATTAACCTTTTTATAATTTAATTAATAATATATGCCTAATACAGAGAGAGTGTGCATTCTTTGACAATTTAAGGCTGTGTACCAAAGAGCTTGCAAAATTTTTTCATACCTATCAAACATTTGGGGTTTTTTTATGTTTAAATATACAATATTAAAGATCAGAAGAATTTTAATTGTTGCAATAACATTAAACTAAAAGGTTCCAGTTAGGTGGCTTTTGTCTCTTTGTGAACTTCTAATCTCCTAAAGTAACCAAGGACTGGAATATTTTTTAAAACCTTTTTAATATATAAATTTTCCCTGTTATAATGCTGCACTAAAATTAGAGATAATTGGTAATCTCTTCAAAAAATCCTCCATTCATAAATTTTATAGCTTTCCTGGTAAAAGAAACTGAAGTTGCATTCACACAAATTTAAATTAGAAATATTAAGTTTGGGGAAAATAAAATTCCTTTTGATCCCAAAATAGATGTTATTGCAAAAGAAAATATACAAACCCCTCTTTAGCAAATTATTCTTACAGAGAAAGTGGTTAAGCTGAACTTCAACACGCAATAATATGAATGTTTATAAATATGTATATGCATACACTACACCCACCGGATATAAGAAACGCCACAAAAATACTTTATTATGAATATCTTCTAATTTAATTTTTCTCTTTATATTTTACAAATTTGTTTCTAATTACATTTACAGTAGTCTTTTTAGAAGCTATTAAATCTGTTGTTGTTAGAATTTTTTCTATTAACTTATATTTACATATAAAAGTATATTTTGACAGCAATGCTTTCTTTTTTGCATGCTAATACAACCATATAAGGAGTTATCAAGATCAATTTTTAAGTTTACCCATAATTTGTATATTTTTTAATGTATGGTTGTAAATTAAAATCTAAGATTTTGTAACTTTTCAGTGTCTTAAGTTATGATTTAGCTTCAGTAAGATATTCTAAGTGTTGAATACAATTTAATCCTAAAAATTATCTTTTCAACAAAGACATGCTTATTAATACTGAAAAAACTAAATATTAAATTCATTAACTGTACCTGTGATTATACTTTAAACACATACAAATATATATATCATAAATACATGCAAGATAGTGTGTATGAGTATTCAGGTGTCTGTATGTTTTCTAAATTGAAAAAATTAAGAAAAGTTGTGCAGAAAGAAATCACAAACATATCATTTATAACAAAGGATGTCCAAAGACTATCTTTAATGATCTTTCTAAACATATAGATTATAACTTTCTAATGCACACTATTTTATAAACCCAGTAGATTTGTGCATGTGTATATGAATGACAGCATTTTTTTTTCTTGGTATATTGAAATATGATCTTTCATTCAATTTGCTTTTTTGCTACAATGTTTACTAAGCTCAATAACCAATAGTGAAATTCAGTAAATCTATTTGCTTGTTTGTTTCATATTTTAATGTGATTTTTTATATACTTTTTCTACTTTCTTCACTTGCTTTATCAGTGAATCTATTCTATCATTTTCTTTTAATTATTTTTATGGTTTAATTATTCGATGTTAATTTTCAATGCAGAATAAATGCAGAATAAAAAAACAAACAATCTTCACTGAACACATAGACAACACAATTTTAAAGGCTATATACAGTGGTCTAAAACATTGGACATATAGACATGGCAATTACAAAAACAATTTTTAAAATAATATAAGTGCTTAATAAATAAGCTTTACTTTCAACCAAATCAATCTGATATTTTTCAGGAAGAAGTTAATTTTTAGATTTTTGATAAGAAATATTTTACTAAAATTGACTCCCACTCTGAAATTTTATATATTAAAGAGATGATATACTTAATATATTGGAAACTAAATAATACTTTTGGTTTCAAAATGTCCTTAATATCAATTAATTACATGTGATAAGATATTGGGTCAACCAGTTACAACAATCTGGAATACTCAGCAAAAACTTAGTATTTGCAGATTATTTATATTGTTATTTTTACAAGAACTATTATTTGACTAATCCAAACAAAAATGGTCTATACTTTTCTATCATAATAATTGGAAATATATTTTGTTTACAAAATATTTTAATGAATATATATTGATATAGTACCTTAGAATTATAGAAAATAAGTTGTGATGTACATGTTCAAATTCTATAAATTAGTTCCCAGTTTTAATATTATTTTCTAATGTAGTTCCATGTCTTCTGCGTAATGATTTTATATGAAAAGAAAATCTAGTTTTCACCCTTCTTACAGACTAGTTGATACATTTCTTTACTGTAGGTGTATTCACATATAATTTCAGAATTGTATTTTTGATGGTCATATAAAATTGTCTGCAAATTAAAATCAAAATATTTTTTCGTAAAATATGAAATTGAATTTACTATGACAATTCAGTTTGTAGCATTCTTGGAATTGCAAATAAAAATATATTATAAATCAACTGACTTTTAAGTCTTTAAATAATGTAAAGAATTGTTTAGATAATTGGATCGTCAAAGTCTTTATTTTTTAAAAAAATGAATTTCTTTACGTAAATGTGTAGGTGTAATTGTAGCTGAGCTGAAGTTTTAGCAAATAAATCACTTAATCAGCTCTTAAAAGCCATACAATTGACTGACTGTGACATTAACACAAGGATTGCTATTTTAAACATTATTAGGTCCATTTTTAAATGTAAAATAGATGGTGTTGATAGGCACCCAAAAAATAGAGGATATTTTTCAAAGAAAGATTTAACTTTTTCCTAATAAATATGTAATCTACAGCAAGATACAATTTTTTTTTCTCCAAAATTGACTCCACTATTAAGAACGGTACATTCAGTTTATTCTGAATATAATGCTCTACCTCTAACCTCCAAAAAGTTAAATTAGATTCAAGACGTATCAGTATGATAAGGGTTACTGTTCACAAAATTCATTTAATTACCTCTAGAAATGTACATATGGATAAATGAATTTTGTTATAACAGATTTATCAGATATACTACAATCCAAAATAAATAGTTTAGTGATATAGAAAGAAACTCATCAGGAAAGTTGTTTTTTTTTAAAAAATTAATATTATTATTAAGTCTAGAAGAATAGATAGTGTCTATGACCTTCACAGGGCCCTTAATGGATTGATGTCCTTAATGTTCCACTTAAACTGTTGCAAGTCATCAACTGCAGAGAGGATATTCTAGAGGGCTAACATTCTGAGGATGAAGAACTGAATGTAGTGGTTAATGGAGAAGCTGAAATGGTAGACACAACATTAGTAATTAGAGGGGAGGCAAGTGAATTAAAAGTGCTTGAGTAAAGATGGCACAAGACCAGCCAGATTTGGGGGGCAGAGGCCACTATATATAATAATAGTAGAAAAAGCAGTGAGAGAAGACAGTATATCTGTAACTTTATACCAATCAGATGACTGGCCTTTCTGTCTAAGATGCCTGTATGTGTAGCAGCAATAGCTTTCCAGATGGGGGTGGTGTGTACTCTCTTAGGGGTCTCAAACTCAAATTATTTCTATTTATGGATAGTAATACCATTTTTTTCAAATCCCTGTTTATATAGAACTCTCAGCTTAGTAATGCTACTATATGTATATTTAGTTATAATAATTATATAATATTATCTATATGGAACAATCTACTGAAATACATTAGGATCAAAACATGCCTTCCAAATTATGTTCTGCATTTCATTAATATATATATATATAAGTTTACCCTTGTAAAAGCCTCAAAGTATTAAACAAAATCCTTCAACTAACAGCTATTTATTTACACGATGTTCACGAAAGAGTTTGAATCTTCTTTCCAAGTTTATTGTTCCTAACATTTATTGCATTTCTATATTCAAAGCTTATCCTTTACCTTTCATGTTTCTAGTATTGTTTAAAGAAAGAATAAATAATACTGCAGCAATGAGTTTTTGTCAACTGTATCCCCTTTTCTTACAATAAAATTATATTAATATTATTACATGTTATGGCAGCGAGCAGGCAGAATCGTTAGCATGCCAGATAAAATGCTAAGCGGGATTTTGTCCATCTTTACATTCTGAGTTCAAATTCCATTGAGATTGACTTTGCCTTTCAACCTTGATAAAATAAGTACCAGTTGAGTACTGAGGTCGATATAATTGACAAGCCTCCCCCCTGCCATAATTTCAGGCCTTGTGCCTTGCAGAAAAAGGATTAACATTATATGTAAAAGTGGTCAGCTGGCAGAATCGTTACCACACTGGACAAAATGCTTAGCAGCTTTTTTTCTGGCTACTTCTGAGTTCAAATGCTGCCAAAGTCAACTTTCATCCTTTTGAGGTGTCAAAAAAATATATACCAGTTGAGCACTAGGGTCAATGTAATTGACTTCATAGTGTTAACCAGATTATTGGATGTTGTTATACACCACTGGTCACAATGCACTTTGCATTGTTTTAGCATTTGAATGATGCCAACCTACAAGCAGACAAATATTCTCTCTGAATGAAATGTCAGTCTGTTGCAGAGTTACCCATTTACAACTGAGTAGACTGGGCCAACATGAAAGGAAGTGTTTTTTTTTTGCTCAAGAACACAATGCAGAGCCAGTCTGAGAATCGAAACCATGATTTCATGATCATGAGTACAATACCCTAACCACTAATTGACTTACCCCATCTCTAAAATTGCTGGCCTTGTACCAAATTTAAAAAGAATATTATATATATTTCACACTCGAGAACATTTCTGTTAATGTTTTTACAACCATTTATTTGAGGTTTACTTAAATTGTGTTAACTATATATTAATTTTCACATCTTAAACATCTTACACATTTCTTATTTTTTCTGTTAGCTTAACATCCACACATCTTCTGCCTAGCCAGCTCCAGTCAAACCATCCAACCCATGCCAGCATGGAAATCGGACGTTAAATGATGATGATGATATATATATATATATATATAATATATACATATGTAGGTACAGGCCTGAGTGTATGGTTAAGAAGTTGAGTCCCACAGCATGGCACCATGGGCAAGTGACTTCTACTATAGCCCTGGACTGACTAAAGCCTTGTGAGTGGATTTGGTAGACGGAAACTGAAAGAAGTTCATCATCTGCATGTGCTTGTTTTCATCTTCACATATGTTGCTAGTTGTAAACATTGGCCTCTCTGATGGTATCATATGCTTGTAGTCCACCTCGGAAGCATGTCCAGGCATCTTGACATGTTGCATGATCCTTATAACAAAAGGTTCAGTCATGCAGAATGTGTTTCCAGTTCTCCACATAAACATGTCTAAATTTATTATTGTTCAAAAGACTGGAAGTTTATTACCTTGCTTGGAAATAGGCAGAAGTTGGTGTCAGGAAGGACATCTGGCCATAGAAAATCTGACCCATACAAGCATAGAAAAGTAGATGTTAAAATGATTATGATATAGGAGTGTGTGTGTGTGTGTGGTGTTAATATTTGTATGATTATATCTGTAACTTGTTTCAGTCATTAGACTGCGGCCATGCTGGGGTGCCACCTTGAAGAACTTTAGTTGAATGAATCGACTCCAGTACTTATTCTATCGATATCTTTTGCTGAACTGCTAGGTTATGGGGATGTAAACACACCAACACCAGTTGCCAAGCAGTGGTAGGGGCAAACACAAAGGCACACACACACACACATATATATATATACGACAGGCTTCTTTTGGTTTCTGTCTACCAAATAAATCCACTCACAAGGCTTTGGTTCGCCCAAGGTTATTGTAGAAGACACTTGCCCCAGGTGCCACACAGTGGGACTGAACCCAGGACCATGTAGGTGGGAAACAAACTTCTTACCACACAGCCATGCCAGTGCCTGTATATATGACTATAAATGATAATTTTGTGTGATTCATGCCCACTATATTTTACTGGCAGTTTATGGTATTGTTGTGTGGTGTCACAAGTACAACAATAATCTTGTTACATTTGGGATTTGCTTTTATCAAATGCATTCAAATGGTACATCAGACAAATGGTACATCAGACATATTAAGTGAAGGTGAACATATAAAACACTGCAGCAACACTAAAACCTGGATTTGGTATACAGTATTTTCTATGTTCCCTCTCATTCAATCCATTCAGACAAAAAGAGAAAATATGGATTCAAAGCTATTTATCTCTTATGCTATTATTATAAACAGTCAAATACTAGGATCAATATAATTGACTCTGCCCTCCTCTCAAAATTGCAGGCCTTCTGCCTAAATTATTATTAAAGAGCGAGCTGGTAGAGTCATTAACATGTCAGATAAAATGCGTAGCAGGATTTCTTCTGGCTCTTTACATTCTGAGTTCAAATACTGCCAGGGTTGACTTAGCCTTCCATCCTTTCAGGGTCGATGAAATAAGTTTCAATGGAGCACTTGGGTTGACATAATCAACTTCACCACCCCCCACACACACACTTAAAATTGCTGGCCTTGTACCAAAATTAGAGAAAATTATAATTATTGTATCTATAGTTAAGGAAAACAATCTCCATATCAATTAAGGTTAATGTGTTTATGACTTATACAACACACATATACTCTGAAATGAAAACCATATGTTATATATATATATAAATAGATGAAATTTATAGAAAATAAAAACATAGACGATGAAGACAGGTGTAACAAGTAGATGTATTAGTTTGACGCTCAGGAATAGGAAAAAAGAAAGAGTCTTTAACGTTTCGAGCCTTTTGCTCTTCAACAGAAAGAAATTAAGGAAAATTAGGAGAAAAAAACAGAGAGAATGAAAAAATACCATTATATTAGCAGTCAATCATGGCAGTGATACATACATACATACATACATACATACATACATACATACATACATACATACATACATACATACATACATACA
>JAOPUL010005356.1:14310320-14324887 GCA_027564515.1 Octopus rubescens
CTCTCTCTATATATATATATATATATATATATATATATATATATATATATACATATATACATATACATATATATATATATATATATATATATACGACAGGATTCTTTCAGTTTCCGTCTACCATATCCACTCCCAAGGCTTTGGCCAGCCTGGGGCTATAGTAGAAGACACTTGTCCAAGGTGCTGCACAGTGGGACTGAACCCAAGACCACATGGCTGGGAAGCAAGTTTCTTACCCACACACCCACGTCTGTGCCATAGTAAAAATAAAATCAAATTTTGCTTTTATTCTAGAAGGCCAAAATTTTGTTAAGTTTTATTGGTGGTGGTGGTGCTGGTGGTGGTGGCAGAGGCAGCAGTGGTGGTGGTGGTGCTGGGGCTTGTGGTGGTGGTGGTGGTGGTGGTCATCATGGAGGTAATGGGGCTCGTGGTGGCGGTGTTGGTCATCATCAAGGTAATGGGGCTCATGGTGATGGTGATGGTGCTGGTGGCAGTGGTAGTGCTGGTGACAGTGGCGACGGCAGAGGCAACAGTGGTGGTAGTGAAGGCCGTCATGGTGGTGATGGGGCTCGTGGTGGTGGTGATGGGGCTCGTGGTGGTGGTGATGGGGCTCGTGGTGGTGGTGATGGGGCTCGTGGTAGTGGTGGTGGCGGGGCTTGTGATGGTGGTGGTGGTGATCATCATCAAGGTAATGGTGATGGTACTGGTGGTGGTGGTAGTGGTGGTGGTGGTGGTCATCGTAGAGGTAATGGGGCTCGTGGGGGTGATGGTGCTGGTGGCAGTGGCTGTGGCAGCAGCAGCAACAGTGGTGGTGGTGGTGGCCATCATGGAGGTAATGGGGTGCATGGTGGTAGTGTGTGTGTGGGGAGAAGAGGGGGAGAGGTATTCCAGGCACCAATGGCTATGTTCAATCTCTCCATTCCATCTAATCTCAAGATGGAATGTGAGGAATTTTAACTAATTTAATGCAGAGGATTAAAACCAGTTTAAAAAAAAAAAATAATTGTTAATCGCTGAAGGGAAAACATGAGGGAAGAGGATGACCAAAGACTCAAAAATGATGTTATTCAAGAAAGATGACATATACTACTACCTTGACAAAAATGGGGATTGGTAATGGTGTAGAATGACAAAGTATTCAGCAAACTAGTGTAAAGCTAGGAGAATAGATCTCTTTAATAATTAGAATTTCAAAATATTTGTGAGACTTAACCATACACCAATTACAGTGGTTTCTTGATTAATTATTAATGTTGAAATTACTAGTGAATGTTATCATCATCATCATCATCATCATCATCATTTGACGTCTGTTTTCCATGCTGGCATGGGTTAGACGGTTTGACTGGGAACTGGCAAGCTGCACCAGACTCCAGTCTATTTTTGGCTTGTTTATATATATATATATATATTCAGTAACAGAACAGCCAATTTTTTAACCCAAATCAAATGATGTATTGCTTGGTAAAGTAACAAAACAAAATTAGAAATCCCAGATTCACTGATAGAAATGTGTTCATCCAAAGTCTTCAACTCCAGAATTTTTTTCCTAAATGATCTAAAATTGATCATCATACATTGAATAAGCCGTTTGCATCATCCATATTGTCCTCAAATAAATAAGATGCAGAATATCTTCAAAATGATTACATCGGATTAAAATCCAACAACATAAATGTCTTTCTCAGGCGACAAGTAGGACCTTTTATTAGGATATTTAGCAATACCAGATAGAAGAAGTCCTCTAAACATCACCCACATGTCATTATCAGAAACATTCAAGGAGGTATTTTTCTGATGAGCACAGAGGATAGTCTGATGAACGATATTCTGAGAAAATGTTTTATCAAATATAAGTTTGAAAATTTCCACCTGTGATTCACTTAACATGATAAATTCTGGCACTGGTTTCGAAACAGTGTTGTATACATTTATATGAAATACTGGAACAGTGTTTTTCTCCCATTTTAGGATTTTATCTATTTTGCTGACTAACAAGAGATTTGGGCGTACTTACAGTTTCTTCATCTACATCCTAGTTCGTTCGTTTCGGCACAAAAATCACTGAGTTTATCATTCACTTCTTCCTAAACTATTCATTGGATCAGCTGAAACATCTTCGGAATCATTAGCATCATCATCTGTTTGATTATCCTTCGGGAATAATTAGTACAATGTCAAGTAGTAAAGTTTCTATCATCGCCTTCTTCCGGGATTTCCAAAACCTGATGCATATTCAGTCTGAAAAATAGAAAATAGAAAACAAAGTCATTTTAATTGTAATGTAAACATGTCTAAAGACCGGCTGTTAGGTCTGCAACTATTACTCAACGTAACTCCAGAGAGTCCTGATTCCAAGACACATATATAAATCATCATACCAAAAACCACTTATGGCTTGAAAAACAAATATTTTTATGTCTGCGTATTTTTACACTTGTTTATATACTCCCAAACGATTATCAGTAAACAGTGAAGTTGAAAATTACTACAAAAAAAAAAACCGCTTACCTGACTCTGAAAACACTTGTTGACAGTGACGCCATATTGGAGGTAACGTGCAAAATAAAATAGTTATTCATAAAATTCCATAGATAGAAAACACCTTAAATATTAACTGAAACAAAATATAGATAATTATAACCGCTAACTACTTGGTACTTTATAATTTCGTGACGATCGTATTTTCTAGTAAACAACGTATTTAATGAATTAAGTTACTACACCAAAGGAAATCTCGCGTGTATTTGCGAGACAGAACGAGAGTGAGACCTTGTGATGGCTGTCGTTATTGATATAACGGCGGTAAGTTGAGCGAGTGTTGGGAGGGAAGGAAGCCACAATAAAGTGTGTGAGCGACTGAACCAATCCCTCGCACGCAAATGGACGATCAATTGAAACTGGTACACGGAGGCGTAGCCCAAACAAACACAACAGACAGTCCCGGGGCTCCCACCACCAGTAGTCCCTTTTCGAAGGAGGATACCGATAGTACTACGAGCACCAGCAGTTGCGATTGTGGCAGTAGTGTTGTCACAAACGCAGCTGCAGTAGACACGGTACTTAGTGAAAATGGCAAAAATAGCGAGGCTAAAGTCTCGAGCTTTGATGTAACTAGCAACAACACGACATCGTGCATGTTAAGCAACACAGTCGCTAGTACATTGACAACAACAGGCTCGCCATCAACATTATCTGCTTCAGATATAGCAGGGTCTGATTCCTCGTTAGACCACCGTCTATCCGAGTGTAGCATAAATAAAAACGAAGATGGAAATGACGGCAATGTTCCCGATAAAAATCCCTTGTTGGAGGTAGGATTAATGCAACCCATTATGGAATCTAATAAAGCTATAATGAAAAATACTACTTCAAATGAAATGGAAACGAGTAAGTCTGATAATGCAAATAATCACGTCAGTGTTAATCACCCTGGATCCCCCGATTCTGGTAGTGTAGAACTAACTTCAGCTATGCAACAACAAGGAAAACATGAACATTCTAGAGAACAACAACCTGTCATTAAACTACTGTTGTCATCGTCAGATGGTCGTTCTACTTCACAGATTGCCGAGCAGAACACCACTCAGAGTTGGAACAAAATATCTGAAGCAGGAATGGAGGAAAGCAACAATGTGGAGCGACAACTGTCGCGAACCACCTGTCCGCAGGCTGTACCTTTGGAGACGATACCTATACTTGGTGGTCACCAACAGTCAGGAATAACCCTCAACAAACACCAAACAAATGTGCAAGGTGGGTAGAATATAGCTTCATTACAATTTGTACTGTGAGATATTTCAGCGCTTGTGTTTACGTCATCAACATTTATTCGTGCCTATTTTCCGTAGTTCAACTTAAGTTCTCATCTCTCCTTTCGTTACACCTTATATTATTATTCTTTTTTTAAATATATAAATATACTTCAGTATATCACCTTCGACAGTTATTATTTGCCTATTCTTTTAACACATCAAAATTTCGAAACTTGCCATGATTAAAATTTTAAAAAGTCATTAACATGTATCTATATTTTATTTCTTTGTTGCCTTCATTTCACCTTTACTTTAATCGGCTTCATATTTCGATTTACTGTTCAAGTTGTTACTTAATGGACGGCTTTTACCATTTCATTAAACTTGATATATTCTAGGACTTCTTTTGTTTATTCCATGCATAACTGTGCCCCTTCCAACCCCATGCAACGACGTACCTTTTACCACGTATGAATAAACACAATAAAATACTTCAACTAGGTGCAAAATTAAACCACACTAGTTGCAAATTTTATTGTAGGTTAAAGTTGGGTTTTTTTTTAGCTAACAAAATAGAAAGAATGAGAGATATCTCGATGTGTTATGACGATAGTTTTTCTTTGCCACCAAATAAATTCTATTCATAGTTTTATTATTATTTCTAATTAAACTTACGGCATGTCTTTTAAACACTGTACTCTCATTATTTGGAGGCTTATGTTTAAAAACAAAAATACTATAGATGTATATATACTTAAAGAGTTCTCTACTATAAAAGACTTTCTTTACACTGTCTTTAATAACTGCGCAGGAAATCTTTCATATATATATATATATATCTATATATATATATATATTTATATTTATGCTGTATGTAAATACAATTTTAGTTCTCCATTCACTTAGTTTTTCTCTAAATAATTTTGCCGGAACTTTCTGAATGTTTATTTATCATACCTTCTGCTCGCCATATGGAATTTTCCGATGAAAGTGTTTTTTAATTACTGTAGTATTTTGAAAATATGGTGGAATATCATGACTACTTTCGCTGCTCTGGTGCTTTCTGACTTTCTGACAATAAGAACAGACAGTACTACTGTAAACTTCAGTTTATTTTACACAGTGGTATCGCTCAATTTTGTGTGGAATGTGGTTAAGTTTCGTTTAACAACATTGTTGTATATAAACAGCTTGATGCAATACTTCAAAGTTCAGCTGAAGTTCGCTGCCATCTTCGCCGACTGACACTGTTTACACATCGTTGTAATTTGTGTAACATTTGTTCAAAACATCATAAGAAGCCCGAGCCGCGTCATTGTTTATTTTAGTATTTCACACACGCACTCGGTGTTTTATATGAGATGAAAATGTGTCACAGCAAGTTGTCGATTGACTTCAGCTTTATTCATTCAAAAAAAAAACTATGGCACGAGTCTTAACATCACTCAACCCCTGCCTGCTATAGTCTGGGTAAGGGATGGCCTGAAACTTTTTTTAGTAATTTATAGACTGTTTCCTCCCCCGTTAAATAGTGATGCAAGTGAACTAAAAGTTCATCCACGCCTCTTCATAAGTGTGCCTAGAAGTCGGTGTTTTCTATGTCTTTTGCTTACTACCAATTTCCTATTTACATATTACACATTCTTTTTGACATTTGCGAAATATGTGGTTTTAAAGCTGTTAAAATAGAAATTCTAATCCAATTGTTATAATTTGTTTCGTTAATCGACTGGTGTTCTCACCCTTCCCTCTTCAAACATCTCTTCTTGTATTCCAAAGTTTTTTTGTTTTGTTTTATATTTTTTTTATTTTGTACTGGGGTACATATCTTACGTTGTTTTATTCAAACATTAAATACTTTATTGTGGCTTAAAATGGCGAATTCTAACACCTGAAACTAAATTTCATAAATTGTTTAAATCATTACTAAAATCTTCTTGTTTGTGGTAGTTTTTATTTGTTTGGGGTGGGGATGAGGGGTGTCTTTTTGTAAAAAAGAAAATTCTTGGCATTACAATCTATAATTTAGTGTGAGTCATACTTAATGCACGTATCAAATTTATATTCACTTACATATATGATGGTAGAAATAAAAGTAGAAGATGTATTAATTTTATTATATATTCCCTTAGGGTATGGGGTAAATCTGTAAGTTAATCAGTTTTACAAGAATCTGGATGATACATATTTTCAAACCTTTTATTTTATTTCTTAAGTGACAGCATATCTCCTTAGACTCTGTTCTACTGTATTTTTGTCCTTATTCTGAGCAATTAAGCAAAGTAGTTTTGATAAATCAATTTGAAAGATTGAGAAGAAATCTATTGAATGTTTGAAACGTTGGATAATAGTATACAGTAATATATCACTGAAAAAGCATGTATTAAATGTAATTGTTGATGTATTCATGTTTTTTTTTAGGCAAGGTGTTTTTGTTACAGCTATAAATAGATCAACCCGGGAGTAATTGACAATTAAATGCACACCGTTGAGCAGACTTGTTTCTGAGTAGAGCATACATACCAGTTTCACTAATTACAATGAAAGTTTAATATTATATGTATGTGTATAATTTTGTTTACTGAAGGCTAGCTGTTCACAATGAGATATTCATTACTTCTAGGTGATCACTGCCAGATATGGAAAATGGTGAACCCATAGGTTGTTTTGCTTTGGGGTTTTTTCTTGTTTGTTCGGTTTGTGTGTGTGTATGTGAAATAGCTCAAGATTAGATTTATTGATTTTTAGCATTACATGTTAGAAGATTGACTGAAGAATGGACATTTCTGTGGATAAAAATTGAAGAATGAAGGGAATATTGAGAAATGTATTAGCACAGTTTCTTAACTATGTTGGTGCTATATAAATAACAGCTGATTTGGAGCTGTACTGTTTTGGGAAAGTGCCACTAGTTGATAGTGAAAGAGAAGAGCTCATTTGTGAGACCATATTATAAAGAGGACATGTATCAGAACAAAATTTTAGTAACTTCTTTATCAATTCAAATTGCTTTTCATTATCTTTAACAGAAACTAAGGAAACTTGTTTAATTTAAAGATCAACTGTATACAATATGCCAAAAATATACTGAATTTTTAGATTGAAACATTTTGTTTTTAATCAACACCTTTTATTAATTCAGATTTTAATCCTTTACTCCATTTTTCATTAATATTATTCTTTAGAGCAACAGGAATTACCGTAACTTTAATGTGTGATTTATTGCACTTAAATTTGCATGTTTGTATTTTATGAACATGTGGATGTGTGTGAGATTATCTTAGTTTTAAAAGGGCATGTATTCTGTCTTAATTTACATCTTAAACCATTGTTGTTTTTCTAAAAGAATATATATAAGGCAAGCCTCTACTGCAGCACAAACAATGTCAGAATAATTTTGAGGAGGTGGAGAGAAGCTTTACTAATTAGTTAAAGACTTCTTGTTTCTAAATTACTGTTATTAACTCTTGAAATGTTAGGAAAATACCAATTAAGTGATTTTAATTATCACTACTTGGTTACTTCCCATCAAAAGCAATATAAAGAGTTAGATTATAATTTGACAACCATAACTAGCATTATAATAACCATAATAGCATTAACCCATCTTATGGTATATGAATGTCTATCTTTAAATTATATTGGCGGTTGCTATAGTAACATTTTAATGCCAATAGGAAAATTGTTTTAATTTTCAAGACACCTCATTTCATAGTTTTTTTTTGATGATCCATTGTTTAAATGACTTCTGAGTACACAGTTTATTTTTAATTGGCAATAGTTTTTAGTTTATATTTATTTTTTAGTAAAAGTGAGGCATAAACATTGAAGTCAACCCTGGAATTTTGTTATCCACCTCTAATGATATATATATCAATGGTATATATATATATATATACCACGTACAAAGCACCAAATCCACTCTGCTGAGTGGTTGGTGTTAGGTAGGGCATCCAGCTGTAAAATCCTGCCAAAACAAAACCACAGGAGTCTGGTGCAGGCTCTGGCTTGGATGGCTCCCATGGTACCATCCCACCCATGCTAGCATGGAAAACAAATGTTAAATGATGAGGATGATGATATAAAACGAATGTTAAAGGAGGATGATGTGTATATATATCATCATAGGTGAATTGGCAGTGTTGTTGTAGTGTTGAATAGAATGCTTTGTGGTATTTATCCTGACACTGCGCTCTGACTATAAGTTACCACGGTCAACTTTGCCTTTCATCCTTTTGAGGTTGATAGAAGTATCAGTCCAGAGCAGTGGATTTGCAGTATTGTTAGAGCATTAGACAGGATACCTTGTCATTTCCACTCTGTGAATTATAAGTTCAAATCCCTGTCACTGGAAAATGGGGATGCTTCTGTTAGAAATTATGACTGACAGTGTCAGCAATTTGAAAAGCCAAAGGAAACCCAGTAGCACCTTTTTCTTTTCCTTCTTCTTAATCCTTTAACTTCATGTGGAGCATAGGGTACCAACAAGAGATCTCTATTTGTCTTGATCTTTGGCAATGAATTGCAGTTGTCCCCAGGTGTAGCCACCTGCCACTGCTTCAGTCTCTGTGGACATTCTCCATTATTTTTGATCTGCCATTCTTGCTTTTTCCCTGGGGTGTCCATCAGAGGGTTTGCTTTGTAATGATGGAAACAGGATTGGTATACAATAAATATTTAGTTTGATATTTCATATTTGTGAGTTTGAAGCCAACTGAGGATGACTGTACTGTGGTGACAGTTGTTTGTACAAAAAAACACTGCAATTTAGGGAAGGAAGGGACTATCTCTCTGCACAAACAATTGTCACCGCCTCAAATGAATGGAAAACAGTCATCCTCAGCTAGTTTCAGACTCACAAATATGAATTACTACACTAAATATTTATTGCATATCAATCTGTCAAATTTTCCTTCATCTGCTATACATGTGAGGTTTACATTCCTTTTGCAAGTTGTTCTGAACTAGATATATTTCAAATATAGAAGTTACAAAATATAAGCAGAAACTATTTATGATCTTATTGTAACTAATCATCATCATCATCATCAATTAATGTCCATTTTCCATGCTGGTATGGGTTGAACAGTTTCACAGGTTCTGGTGAGCTACAGGGTTGCATTGTGCTCCAATGTCATCTTTGGCATGGTTTCTGTGGCTGGACACCCTTCTATTTTCATGCCACTGGCACTAGTGAGGTGACCAAGTAACTTGTAAGACAGAAAAAGAACGATTCCCCTTGCCAGGCTAAGTGGGGAGAGATGGCTTTATGCTGGTTGTTGGCAGAGTTAAAAGTATGACAGTGGGATAAGCACAGGTGTCTTTGCAATTTCCGAATAAAGATTTTAATATAAGAATTACCTAAAACCAAAGAAAGTACATAATGAGTTGTAAAATTGCAGTACATTCCAATAACTATTTAGCTATAACATATTATTAATGTTTTGAATTTGTAAGCATTTAGATCATTGATTCACAAACATCATCTCATAATATTACCTCATTCATTATTTTCTAGTATTGTTCTAAGTAAGACTATTGTAACCATTCTATTACTAAATAGGTGGTAATATGAAATTAAATTACAAACTGCACATGTTGATACTTTAACATATATATCAACCCATGCTTGCGTGGAAAACGGACGTTAAAGGATGATGATGATGATCAACAAATAAAATGTACAACTAGGATGAGAAGGAAATTAATGTTCTGTGATGGTACATGATCATTGTAAAAATGTATCCCCAATTTTTATGCTATGAATGATTATACTCTAAACCTAGTTTATAATTTGGGCAATATCCCAAAGAAATTCATGCCAAAATATTTTACCATATGTTCACAACTGTTCCATAAAGCACATTGAAAAGTGAGCAATTTGTAATTATAGAGAAATAAACCCTATTTGAATGGTTACATTTCTGTATAATGCATAGTAATGTAAAAAGTAGATCCAAACCCCTTGACCAATTTACAACTCCTCTCCACTGTTCAGAATAAACTCTTACTCAAATTTCACTCCAAAAGGCAATGACTACATATATAGACTCCATTCTCTCCATCTCTCACTTCTCTTTCAACAGTAACAACTTCCAGTTAATCTGGCTCAAAGTGTTCCTTTTTCATTCTCTTAACTACATCTTCTGCCTCTATCAGTCTCTGAACTCCTTGAACCACCTATTCTTCGACCACATTTCCTCCTGCATTGAGAACATGTCTCTGCTTTCCTTTCTCCAAAGTTATCATCCTCAGTGACTTCAATGCTCACAACTCTTCATGGTTCTCATTCCTTATCATCCCACACCTTCTGAATTCTTTGCTTTTTTTTCAACTCTTTGCACTAAATTATTTCATCCCCTACTTGCATTCCAAACTGATATACTGACATCCCAAACACTGTTAATCTATTTCTCTCCTCAAAACCTAACCTCTACTAAGTCCTCTGATCACTGCCTCATCACAACTGCCTAATGTACTGTTACATACTACACAGTGTCCTTTCCCACCAAGTTTTAAAGTTTAACACTTTAAGTTAGCTAATTGGTTGGGGCTTCATTAGTTTTATGCCACTTATCCCTGGCAGCACTTATGCTTCACTCCAGACCCATCAGAAACAGTTATGGTAGATGACTGAAACCATCCTTTTATGTATGTCCCTCCACATTCTACACACAACAAAATCTGAATGTGCTAAATCCTCCATGCAATTTGCTTGTAGTTGCATTGCAGCTATTCAGGTAAAAACCAAGGCTGATAATATCTGGAGAATCTCACCCACTCCCTAAAACTGTGTGATAATCACCTATCTGAGCAACTCTTATAAGAGTGTGCAAAAGATTCCCTTGTGCATCACAAGGGCTTCAAGTTTTCCTGTCTCCCAAACTGCAGCCAATCTTTGTGGTCTCTTGCCAAAAGAATCTCGAACTTTATGCAGTCTTTTTTTTTTTTGTCTTCTAAATAATGGTTTCCATTAGCAGCATGCTTTACATCCAACTCTACCTACACACTCTTAGCCAATCCCCTCCTTAGCTACCCAATTCCACTCCACCAGGCTCCCCACTCTGCTTACACTTATACCAAGTGCAGAAATATCTTCAGCTGCTTCAAACAAACAAACATCAGCCCTGACAATGTTACTTCCATTACACTAAAACTTAGCACCTCAGGACTTGCTCTTATATTCATCAAACTCTTTGGTCTCACATATTTTTCTGGGTTATACTTTGACATTTGGAAACACACTTTAATGTGTCCCATTCCAGAGAAAAGCAACTCATCTCAGCTAGCTGCCTATCATTCTATTGCTCTCATTTCTAACATCTCTAAGGTAATGAAGATAGCCATTAACAATGACATTCTCTAATGCCTTGAAACTATCTCTCTATCCTCAGTGACTACCAGTATAGCTTCAGCAAAGCCAGATACACTAGAGACCTTCTCTTATATCATTGCTTTATAGAAGGGATTGCTGTAGATTATCAGCAAAGCTTTTGAACATGTCTGACATGCAAATCTATCAAATTTCTCCACTTACAAATTACACTCCTCTCATCTCTTAAATCAGTAGCTTCTTATCAGATAGCACTATTGCAGCATGTATTGGTGGTGCTTCCTGCTTTGCTCAATAAGTTTCTTATAATATTATTCTATGACTCTGCTTTTAGCTTTGATGACTGCTTCAATGCAGAACCAGAAGCACTAATATGCTAGCACAAAATGGTCCTTATTCATTTCAGACAATAGCAGCCATCAGTGAAGTTATGATACTGTAAGGATGACAATTAGTTTCCCTTTCAACAATGCTCCAAACATAGTAGTTCATGGGATTTAAATCTGGTGAATTTGGAGGCCACAAGTTTGGTGTTACCTGATCATAAAGATTGTTTGACAACCATTCTTGGGTTACATGGTCTTTGTGAGAAAGTGCCGAGTCTTGTTGAAATACATATGGCCTTTCACTGTGCATTTCATCCATCCAGGACTTAACAACCGTCTCCAGCACCTCAACACATTAATTCTAAGATATTGTGGAAAGATACGAAGTGGAATGACATGAGCTTTGTTACTCATCATTACTACAACCATCACAGTTCCTGGAAACTTAGTATGCAGAAGGATCTACATATAACCCTCTATCATATCTGCTTTATGTGGATCAAATGGTTTTCCTGTGTCTTTGCAGCCATAGTACATACAACTTGTATCAAGTGTTCTTAATCACTACAGTTCTGATAGTCCACTATGACACCTGAAACTCTTTGGTGATGGCTCTGATTGATTTTCTGGAATCATGTTTTGAACCCATTTGATGAATTACAGTGTCCAAACATTTAGATTTTTTTTTTTCTTTTTACCTTTGATACAGTTGAAACATTCCTGCCAAAAGGTTTCCAATTCCATCTGAACTTTGTGTACAGCAGACAGCAGACCTTTGCAACATTTAGAAAGTTGGCATTTTCTAAATCGCTGTTTCATACATAAGGCAACAATGACTGCATGCCTTTTCTTCTGTTTGCATTTTATCTAACATGGGGGATCTGAAATATGTAAAAAAAATTTGATTTGAAGAGAGTAATATACTGATGATTGCCCTTACATACCTCTCACACCATGTGTGTATGTGTGTGTCTGTGTATATATGTATATATATATATATATATACATATATATATACATACATGCACACACATACATACACACATTTATAAATGCACACGCATATCTAATATATTAAAACAAAGAATGTGTGTGTGTGTATGTTACCTTCTAGCGTCAAAACCACTAAACTGATTTTTTTTTTTCAAAGTTCAACCGCGTAAAAGGTTATTTTTTCCACTTTTTCCCCTCTTGTGCAATTTTCCACTGATTTTCTTCAAATTTCGCACACACATTGCTTATGTTTACGGGCAGATTTTAAGTACAAAATGGTTTCAAAGTTCAACCGTGTAATAGGGGAAAACTGCGTAAAACAGGTATTTTTACCACTTTTCCCCCTCTTACTCCTGCAATTTTCCACCGATTTTCTTCAAACTTATTGAACGCATTCAAGCTTTTTTGTCGGAGTTATTGCAATGTTCAACAGATCACCCGAGCAACGCCAGGTACGCCTGCTTGTAAATATAAAGAGAGAGCGAGAGAGATAGAAAGAGAGAGAGAGGAGGAGAGGAAGAGCGAGATGGAGAGAGAAATGTAATTGTTGTTGTAATGTGCATACTTTTCTTAGATCGTATAAATATCATCTGATATAGGACTCAATACGTTCGGTAGGATAGATAGATATATCATATTAAAAGTTGATGGTTTGCTTTGGCTGCGCTGTTTCTGACTGAATGTAAAGGGATTTCGAGTACTTAACCAAACCATAAAAAAACACCGTCAACCAAACCATGAAAATATACGTCAACCAAAAACTATACACCATATCTCTTATTCTACCGTACAGTCAGAAACAGCGCAGTCAAGAGCCAACCTTAGAATAGGCTGTAGGCTATCAATTGTATATGTGTATATATATATATAACAAAGATGAATTAGCAGGATTAACATAATTTTCGACCCAAATTTCCTGATGAAGTATAAGAACCGAAGAAAATGTTCTGATGCAAAAATACTGATTTATATACCTATAAATACTAGATTTATATACTTATAAATCTAGTGCTGAAAAGCAGAAAGGACAATATCCCATGTGTCAACAGTGAGCTCCTCGGGAAGTATTCCCTTCTTGACGACCTCCCATATAAACCCAAACAGCTCGACTAATATACCTCAAAGAAGTCCTGGATGTGACACACTCAGCATACCTCCAAAAATTCATGTATGGGTATGTTTCTTGTACATGACACTGATATCGACATGGTGTGCTGCCTTCTTTGGACATATGACCGTTACATCACACTTCGAAGGTTATGCATTTGCAATTCAAGAGCAAGAGATTGCTGCAAAATACCATATAAACAAAAGAGGCAGAGACAAGATACAACCGATTATGTCGATTATATCACATTTCTATGGAAGATATCACACGTGATCAGCGGCTGACAAAATTGTCATCAAGGTAATATCTCCTAATGCGATATGACGTTGCCGCTAAAACAATATACAATGCAATCCGAAAACATGACTGTCCTGGGATAAATATAGAGAACACTCCTGCTATTGAATACATACATTAACATCAGCACAATGAATATTTGTGGAGCATATCCATCAACACTTCTATCACGTGCAAACATCACCAACACGCCGGATATTGTTGTTTGGGACAGATAAGTAAAAGTATGTAGTATCATAGAGGTTAGCTGCCTACTGATGTGAATATCTCTTCGAAAATCAAAGAGGAAGAGGATAACTATGGACAACTGCTTCGAAACCTTCAGTTTCTATACCCAGCTTCACATTTATACAAATAATAGTTGGTGCACTAGGATTTGTGAGAAAATGCCTAAGTTACGGTTGTCCGAAGAAGAAATCAACAGCTAACACGCACATTTCAAATACAGTCTATATGCGGAACCGTAAAAACATGCAAGACTTTTCTCAAGTTCAAAATATGATATTATTTTTGTTATCTGCATTCCAATGACGCGAGCTTTATATCTTGGCTAGAAAGCAATTCTTTCCTTACAAAAAGACTTCAAATAATTATAAACATCCATCCATCCATCCATCCATCCATCCATCCATCCATCCATCCATACATACATACTTACATATGGTAACATATCTTACTATGGCACCTGTAACAAGACACGTGTCACTAAAGAATATTACAGCCGAATAAAGAAAATATGGACCTCGGAACTCTCT
>JAOPUL010005356.1:14333206-14353697 GCA_027564515.1 Octopus rubescens
ACTGGGGTCGATAAAATCGACTACTCCCCTCCCCCAAAATTTCAGGCCTTCGTGCCCAGTATAGAAAGGATTATATTGTGTAAATTAATTTTGGTTTCTTAATTATTCTTAATAGTTTTATCTCATTTTTGGTTAATTCCAAATATGATAACTGTAGCATTGACGTTTTCAGATTTCTTAATGTTGTCTTTAATGAAACAAGCATTAAAAATATAGACATAAAGTTATGAATCAACTAAAGGGGATATAGAGAAGAAAAAAAAGGGGGCAAATTGTTGGACAAATTATTACATTAGGTAATGAATCAAAACTATGTTATTGCAGGATATTTGAGATAGAATATAGTTTGGGTTTGTATTGAGACCTAGCAAAATAGGGATCATGTGTGTGATCATATGTTTAAGAAGTTTACTTTAGAATCATGAGATTCTTAGTTCAATCTCACTGCATCACTCTTTGGCCAAATGTCTTCTCTCGTGAAATTGTGGTTGGCATTAGGAAGGGCATCCAAGCGAAACCAAGCGAAATCAGACTGGAACACGGTGTAGCCCCCCAGTTTGCCAGTCAAACCATCTAGCATGGAAGATGATGATGATGAAAGTTATCAACTTGTTGGTTGAAGGGTTGGAAATTTATATTTCACTATCAGTGTTGGGTAAATCTTTGAAGTTTACTCACTCTTATTTATCACCTAAGAGAGCAGGTAAAAAGAAAAAAAAATCAAAATAACAGCTCAAGGATGAAGCTCTAAACTAACTAGAATCAAATGAGAAGTTTATTGGTTTACAGCACCCAGATCAATTCAATTTTCTCGTCTGATTAGCATGATTTAATAAAGCTTATTTTATAGTCTACTTAACTTATTCTGTGTCGCCCTACCCTATCATGTAAACATTTCGCATTATCATTGAAGCTTTCTATATATCTTCTTTTATGTTACATTTACTTTGATCTAATGTGTAATTTTTTATGATAACCAGTTT
Source organism: Octopus rubescens (assembly GCA_027564515.1). Classification (NCBI taxonomy): domain Eukaryota; kingdom Metazoa; phylum Mollusca; class Cephalopoda; order Octopoda; family Octopodidae; genus Octopus; species Octopus rubescens. The sequence continues at coordinate 14,334,190 of JAOPUL010005356.1, forward strand.
TTCACACTTTTCCTTGTTTTCGCATCTAACCATCATCAACATCATTTAACATCCACTTTTCCATGCTTGTATGGGTTGGACAGAATTTGTTGAGGCAGATTTTCTAGTCAGATTCCCTTCCTGTAGCCACCCTCACCTGTTTCCAAGTAAGATAATATTTTCCCATAGCTAAGCATATTTTTCACATAAGACTGGAAGTAAATGACACTGCTTGTATGACAGTGATGCTCATTTACAACCACCATGTGATGTCAAGACAAGGATACACACAAACACATACACATACATACATCCATATATCATATATATATACAATGGGCTTTTTTCAGTTTCTGCCTAGTAAATCCACTCATAAAGCTTTGATTGGACCTAGACTATTGTAGAAGAAACCTGCCCAAACCACAAGACTACATGGTTGGGAAGCAAGTTTCTTAATCACACAGTCATACCAACTTTAAGGTTTTGTTTTGTTTTTATGCTCAATTTATATTCAACTGATTTCAACATCTTAGCTCTTCTGGTGATTTTGTTGTCTCCAAACTTAGTCACATTCTCCATTTTTTCTATCACCATAATGTTGCATACAAAATAACCTTGGAACAAGAATGATTTAGAGAAAACAAATCTTTAAGGACTTGCATTCATAAGAAGAGTTTGATTGTTAAATTTGTCACATTATGCAATTAGTAAGATTTTGTGTGTGGTTTATAAATATATTTGATTAGTCATTGCATTAATAAAAGTAACACTATTTCAAAATCATTTCACATAGGAATTATCTTTACAGACTGGTATTGTAAGGTGTGTAATTTATAATTTATACTCTCCTTTGTGATAAATATTGACTTTTTTGTGTTGTTGTTATTTATGAAAAGGACTAATTAGATTTTACTATTAAGAGAACGTAATCTTCTCTACTTCCCAGTAATCATTTTTCTTCTTTGTGCTTTTCTGTCATTCATTTTAAGTGAACCTCACTACTTAACCTAACTCTTGCAGCTATCTTATCACTTGCTTGGTTAAGAAATACCTACAATTCGTGCTTTAACTTATAATAATCTGCTTGTGAAATCTCCAATACATGCTTGTCATTTACTAGTTTCAGCAATCATCTGTCCTATTTGTTTATAAGGATTAAATTTTCAGAGTTTTGCTCTCACAAGTTATTATTTTCAAAGAGAGTGATAATAAAACACTTTCTTCCCCAAATCCTAAGTTATTTTATCTCTGAGCAGCTCCCACAAGACCTGGATCTGCAGGTCTTATGAGATCTGCTTTTGCCTTTTTTCTTTTTTTTTCTTTTATTTTCTTCTTTTTTTTCTGTGGAATGGTGTTGCTTTCTTGGTCCTTATTATTTATTGTCAACACTATATAATTTGTAACATCCTGTTGAAAATGTAATGATCCCATTTTAGAACAGGAACAAAAATGATAAAGAAAGGTATTAGAGGCTTCTCTCCTTTACACTAGAGAGTTTGTCACTTCCTTCAAAATTAATGTAAATAAGGTTAGTACATGCATTTCACAACTGACTGACTGATGCAGTCATGTGTGTTACTGTCATTCAGGAAGTTAAGAGATAAAGTATTTCATAAAAAAAAGGAAACTACTTGTTTCACAAATATTTCATACATAAATAAATTTCCAATATCTTGCTCTTATACCTGCTCTCCAGGAATCCATTAACTCCTGAACTTACTATGTTTACCAACTCATTCCCATATGTAAAATAACACTCAGTAATCATTATCTAATACTTACAGCAAAAAGTATAAATACTAAAAACAATAACTATTATATTACAGTCCAGCTTGCATGTATTAAAAGTCTAGCCACTAGAGTCTATATTCTTCCCTTTTCTATTCTTTCTTTCAGTGAAACTACCACAAGCTCTCACAATCCTCCTTTATGCTTGATGGTTTATAAACTTTTTAAATTTAATTAATTAGTGACAAGAATATCTTAACATTTGCTCTTTTTGCTGGAAATTGAAAATACTGGCCATATAGCTAATATAATAATATTTATATCAATCCACTTCTAGTATCTCTATTTCCGGTTGCAGTGAGAGAAATAATAGGAAAGAAACAAACCAAAAAAAAAAGACAGTTAAAAAAACATATAGGAATATTTTCAGTTTTGTTTCTTTACAGTACATTTTTAAGTTTATGGTATATATGTCTTATCAAGCTGTTGATTTTTATTATTATTATTATTACTTATAATTTTCTTACTATTCTGATTTATTCCCTTTTACTGTAGATGTGTTATTTTTAGTCATTACACAAATACATTGTCTAATGTAATGCATTTTACATTTTATGAGAAGCCATGTTGTTGATCAATTACTGAATTCTATGTGCGAGTGTGTGTTTTCCTAAGTTCAATAAAACAGCATGGCTTCAACTGATATTGAATCAGCCACCATTTCTGTAATCTATTTTTATTTTAAATAAGTTGTCAAATTCATATCTAAACTCCATTTATTTCATCCAACTGGAGCACAAGAACAGGTTTTTTTTTTCCCACAATGAATGAATTTGGCATGCTCTCTAGTTTTGAGAATTGCATAACAATTACATTGTGTTCGTGGTTCTGGTGTTAATGATGGTAGCCTGTTAGGTTTCTCCTTTTATTTTTGGCACATGGCCAACTGTTGAAGTGGTGAAGTAAATAACCAGTTGAGTCTCAGATTTAGTATATAACTGGTACTTGTATTTACTTGCCAAGGTGATGAAAAGCAATTAACTCTAACAGGATTTGAACTCAGAACATAGAGGGGCAAGCTAAGTAATGTAAAGTAGCTGGTCCGATGCATTTGTAGCTCAGCTATCTTGACCTAATATTAAAATTATTTTTGAGGGATGGGAAGACATATGACTTTATGAATCATTGCTGAGCCAGCACTCATATTTAGTACAATATTAAATGTGAAGTTATCCTGCTCAAAGCTTTCTTATGCCAACAGTAAAGATTTACTGCATAAAAAAGGACATCTCAGTTTCTTTTTATTCTAACATTGATGTAAAAAAAAAGAAAAGCATTATGAAGTGTCTCTAATTGGTATTAATAGAATTTTATAAATCTTAGAGCCGATCATTGCATTTCACAAACAAATGCTCTTATGATATATATTACATTAATCAACTCTGTTTTATGCTCACAACTTTGCATTATAAAACATTGCAGCAAGATTAAATCCGAAGGCCTTCCTTGGGAAGTTAAAAGAAGGATATATTCATTTGCTTTAGTTTTGTGAGCATTTACTATATTTTATTTGACTTGGCTGGAATTCTATGTCTTTCATCTGTGAATTATCCCTATTTTGAACATTGCTTACTTTTTTACCAAATATATTGAGTCTTATAATTATTCTGTGGAAAGATATTTCTTACAAAGGGAGATGTAAATTGTAAGAAACTAAGTAGTATTAATTACAAATTAGGTCACACTATGCTTTTATGAAGAATTGGTTGTCATAACTGTTAATAAAATGTCTTATAAAAACTAAAACTTTACATGAAAGTGTAGACAAAATAGCTAGTGGATTTGTTAAAAGTTTATAATTATCTTTTAAATTGGCAACAGATGTTGGGCTAGGAGTTGGGTTTTTTATTGTCACATTCAAGTTCCTCTGATTTTTTTTCCCTCCCATAATTTCACTGTCTATGAAGATTTACTCTTATAGCTATTATTTAGTAAAAATAATAATAGACCAAGTGCTTTCATCTCTTCCTCTAAACTACTGGGTTATTAAAATTAAGAACTATTTTTCTTCGTGACAGTTAAGAAAGAAGAAGGCGAAGACATTTTGCTTGTTTTTAGAACCTGACTATGTTGATATTCTGTTAGTATACTCAATACTTCAAGCATTGGTCTGCTGTTAATTAACTTCCCAGTATTAAAATGTGATTATATACTTCAATTATATGTCAAGATATGCTTCACTCTGGATCTGAAATTGACAGGCACACTTCACACCATTCTTCTTCAAATATCACTGTAAGCCTTTCTTTTATTAATATATATGCTTCTGTTAAGGCTATGATGAGCATCATCATCTGTACATTTTAAGGATGAAACCATATAGTTGATAACCATTAACCCTTTAGCATTCAAACTGGCCATATCTGGCCAAAATATTCTACATGTTTTATGTTTAAACTAGCCAGATAAAGCCTCACATGTACTAAAATAAGTAATCACATTATGAAAATCTCAAAGCTACAAGATAATCCATGATTAATTCAAAACAATGTGAGTAAATAGGCATTACATTTGACAGAATAATTTGAATGCTAAAGGGTTAATACTGAAAGAAAAAAAAAAAAAGTAATAAATTAGCTGAATATGGTTTGCTTGTTGTGTAATGTGAACTTGAGGCCAGGTTGAGAAATAAATTGACAATCGAAACTACTAATTAGTATTTGGAAAAGAGATGACTGAACATTTAAAGCATGCTTGTTTGGTGAAAAATTGATGTGAGCTGTAGTAGAAGACAGCTGAAGTAGAGTTCAGATGAAACAATCATATAATGTCAGAACTTTGATATTAGGACTTATAAGATGATTCGGGATAGTTGGCTGTCAATATATGTGATTGTAATCTACACCAGTTTGAGTATTCAAATGATGATGATGATGACTCATTCTAGAGGAAAACAACAAAATTATGAAAATTAAGTTAAAGCATTCACTTAGATGATCTCAACCATTCAACTATTAGATAGCACATGGGATTCTTATTTTTAAAACCATGTGATTTCAAATAATCATTATATATGTATTTTATATTTATAAATGCTCTTTTATTTCATTATCCACATATCATTGAAGTCAAATTGTCTGATATTTTCTTTTCATCTTTGAGTTAATAATTCTACCCAGTTGTTGCCTTGATATTGATTATAATTTGATAAACTTAAATTGTTGTTTATATTTATAGCATAGGAGCTAAAAGTTGTGTATATTATGAGTTTTTATAACCTCATTATCATCATCATCATCATTTCCATGCAAGCATGGATTTGATGGTTCAACAGGAACCAAGAAGCTGGAGGGCTGTGCCAAGTTCCAGTGTCTGTTTTTGGCATGATTTCTACAGCAGGATGCCCTTTCTAATACCATCCACTTTATAGAGTGTACTGGGTGCTTTTTTGTGGTACCAGCACTAGTGAGGTCACCAAATACTCACAAGACAACACCCCTCAACTGGTGGGGTATAGTATTGAAGGATGCAAAAGTATGATTGAAGGACCGGTGTCTTGCTGTAGATGTGAATACATGGCTTCCCCAGCTAGAAAGAGAAAATTGCAAAATACTCTCCAGATACTATATAAAAACTATTCATTGGAAATGGTTTTAGATATTTCAGCAGCTCTGTCATAATAGACTAAAGCTAGTTAAAGCAGTTTAGAATTTCAGTAGTAGCAGTAGTAGTATGAGGGAATGCGCTGTAACAGCGCATCGTTGCATCCACTATTTGTTGGCAGTTCCCTACTCCTTACAGATGACACCCACCTTTGCACCACTCAGGCGACAATCCTCCAACCCATAGGTCTGTTTAGGTTGTCGTTGCTGATGAGGGTTTTACGAGGTCAGGGTACAAATCCTACCTCAACCTCTTTTAGTCGCCTTTTATGACACAGATGAAACTGGTTTATTCTTTGACATTGCTGGTCCCCACACAAGGAGTTATTTAGTAGTTATACTAGTATAAGCTACAGCTGTTGAATTTGGCTGTAGTGGTGTTATTGAGTTATTTAGAGGTGCTTGCTAGAACTGGTTACAGTTGTTTAGTAACTCTGCTGGTGTTCACTGCTTGCCAAAAGTTCAGATATAATTGATATCAGCTCTTGTGCCTATGGTTTCTTACCCTCACCACATGCATAATTTGTTTTATGTTTAAACTAGCCAGATACAGCAACCATTGACTTTACAGTTCAAGAAGAATATTAACTGCATCGGCCTCACTACATTGGTCTCAGACAGCCTGCAAAGTAACTGTATTGGAATTGATTACGGTTGTTTAGTAACTGCTGCTTATTAGCTGTGCTGGAGCTGATAACAGCTATGTTGGTGTTGGGTACAGTTATGTGGGTTTACTGATATTAGTTATAGGTGTTTATTTGTGCTGGCATTAGCTACAACTGATCTCATGCTACTTCTGCTTTGACTGTAGTTGTGTTTGAGTTATTTAGCAGCTGTACCCAGCCTTATGGCAGCTTCTTAGCAGATGTATTGAGGCTGTTTAAATCTGTTTCATTGTGTTATTGAAGATCTAAAACCATTTATCTATCACATGTTCTTTATGAAATATAATTGAATCATTCATTAGCAAGGACATATGATGTATAAACAAATGTGGACATTTTTAGAAAAAAAAATTTGAATTTTCTCTTGAAATACTATTAATTATTGATAACTTCTAGCTTCATTTGACACATAAGGCTTGTAATTTGTTATTGATCTCTTTCAGTAGATAATTATCTTGTATTTTCATTTTATTGACTAAAATATTTTCAACAGCCAGATTCTAAATGGTTTAAAAGTTTTTATTGAATTCTCTAAAATTAGAAAACCAGTGAAGAAACAAAATTTTTTTTTAAATAGGTGATTTTGCTATATGTAGTAAAGCTTTGAATGCAGTAGTCCCTAAAGTTTAAATATTTCTGAAAGTTTTAAATTTTATTTTTGAAAGAAAATACAATAAAAATTGAATGAACTTTGAACAGTTTCTTCGATTTTAGCAATTGAAAGAAGTCATAAAATTCACACTCTAAAGTTGCATTCTTTGAATAGATAAATACAGTATTGGAAATTTCTATTTGTGATAGTTATTTGTGTCAATAGAATGGCTTATATGTGTATGTGTGATAATTTTCTATGGAATTGCATGTCTATCTGACATGCTTTACAAAAACAAAACAGATTTGTTTGTTTCAATCAAAATTTAAACTTGAGCTAATATATTTGCAATAGAAGATAATTTTATGTGTTTCTGTATACAAAAGTCAAATTATGGCAATGTTTTATTAGTTTTCCAATTATAATTTTTAACACCTCCTCCATTAATTAGTGAGAAGTTCATTAATCTATTTGATCGCTATGAAAATTCATTGAACACTGTGAAAATTCTTTTTTTTCTTTTTTTTTTTGCTGTGTATTTAGGGCAAATCATCTTGATAATGCTCATCTTTTTCCAAACTAGACTAACAGAAATTAAACTGCTGAATCTAACAAAACACTTGTCAGTTTTATAGTGCTACTACTTACAGCAGTAACACAATATTACATGAGACCTACATAGAGATAGATGGACTGGGTTTTTTAGTTGTGTAGCACTAAGTTGACCTTAGTTGAGTAAATTCGTGATTATATATTCAAGCCATGATTACCTCATATAATCCAGTGTATCCAACATAGTCCTATCCAATATTTCCTTTCCTTTTGAAGATAGTATGATGATATTTGAGGGAGCTCCTCTTCAGCCCATGGGCTGTTTTGTTTTCTTAATTGGTCATAGACAGGGCAGTTTTATACTACTGTTTTATACTAGTGATATGTGTGGCTTTCAATGTCTGCCAGTATTATCTGCTAAATGACTTCCATTTGCTAAAATTAAAACCAAGCCTACTTTCTTAATTCTCTCTTTCACATCTTTTTCTATAGCAAATTGATTTTATATTTGTTTTTTTATCCATTGTGATTTTTCAGAAAAATTTAGAAAACAAAATAGAACAAAGCCCCGAATACTTCTTTAAGAATAGAATAATCTTTTATTGTATGCTTGCTTTCATTCAGAAGCTAAAAAATGTATGGTGTTCATTTGAATCTAGGTGATATTTATTAGACTCTTAAATTGTTTTAAATTGATTTCTAGATTTTTATTTCAGTTAGTCAAATGTCTTCATGTTTACTCAGATTTGATTTTCATATTAGTTTGAATCAGTATATTAGTGTTGTTCTTAACCATTGCTTTATTTATTTGAGTTTTCTTTTTAAATACCATTGCCCTATAGGAACAGAAACTACACTAGAACCTTTTCCACAGTAATCTCTGAAGCTGAACGTTTTCACATATAGTTTAAAGCTCGTGTTTAGCTCCTGTTTCTGTAGCTGCATATATCAGCAAATACATACATCTAAAAAAGATCTCTCTCTCTCTCTCTCTCTCTCTTCAATATTAACTATTTTATCTTTCTAATACCTAGCCTACGACATTCAATCTCTCTAAAAATCTACAATTAACCTGAAAATAAAGACAATAATAAAGTTGACTTGAAGTTTTTGTCAAGTAGGTTAAACTGTTATCTGGCAGTAATCTCAAAAAGTGTTTATAAAACACAAAATTATTAAGTTTGAAATTTTAAAAATATATATTTCTATAGGCACAGGTGTGGCTGTGTGGTTAAGAAATTTGCTTCCCAACCACATAGTTTCAGGTCCAGTGCCACTGCATGGCACACTGGGCAAATGTCTTCTACTATAGCCTCGAACCAACCAAAGCCTTTGGTAGATGAAAACTGAAAAAAGCCTGTCGTATATGTACGTGAATATTTGTGTCTCCTTGTTTTGACAACAACCCAAGATGCCTTGCATTGGAATCAAACCTGAACCATATAATTGTGAACTGAGCTTCTTAACCACACAACTGTACCTGCTGCCATGTAATAAGACATTAAAAGATAGATCCTTCTAAACAGGGGGAAAAAAAAGTAACATTGTTATATATTTTCTTTGGTAACCAAAATAGAATACATCAACAAGAATATTTATTCAAAAATACTGTTTTTTTATAGAAATGGTGACTTTATCATCCTTTTTGGGTAACTGCTGTTTGTATTTTCCTGTTGAAGTTAATATTGCTGCTGCTTACTTATAAAATAGGGATCAATTGACTTTATCTCTTTTTCCATTTTCTTTTTTTTATATTGAAATATTTTACATCATTGTTCTTCACTCACATGCATAAAACTACCCACACATACATGTGTATGGAATTATTGACCTATCATAAGAGCCATTAAGTCACCTTGCCCTGCTGTGCTACAGTATGTAGTCAGATTTTTCTGTGGATTATTCTGTTATGATGTCAGTAAAATAAACAAAAAAAAAACTATTTGTTTTTGTGAGTATTGATTTTGGTTTTTCCAATTCCTATATCAGTCTCTTGATATTTCCATTTCTTCAGTAACTGAATATTAAAAAAAAAATCTTCTTAAAAATGTAGTTTGGAGTATCTTAAAAGTTTGAACTTTTGTTCAAAAAAATTCTTCAGACTTTGGTTCCAAATAACTAGCCAAACTTTTGTTTCAAATAACTGTACTAAACTGAACTATATATTTTTTTTAATTTTTGTTAGTTTCAGTCAGTGTACTGTTAAGTCAGTCATATTAACCCCCAATACTCATTTGGTTTGTTACTTATTTTATTGTCTCCTATTTGTCAAACGTCTCCGTTACAGAACATAAAGGGTCAGTATATACACCAGCACATATATACACACACACATATCATCATTATTATCATCATTTAACGTCCATGTTCCATGCTGGCTTAGATTAGATGGTTTGACCGGCTCCAATGGGTCCAAGAATAGCACCATGCTCCAGTATCTGCTCTGACATGGTTTCTATGGTTAGATGACTTTCCTAACACCAACCACTTTACAGTGTGTAGTGGTTACTTTTTTCATGCCACCAGCTCTAGTAAGGTCACCATACAGCTTGCAAGTCTGCAAACCCTGAGTGGAGGGGTTGGTTGGTTTTATGCTAGTAGATGAAAGATTAGATATGAGAGAAGAGGCCAGAACAGGTTCTTCTTGTAGAAGGACTACATGGCTACTCCTACTTAAAAGTGAGGGTAAGAATGATCAGCTGAAATATACATGCACACACACACACACACACTATGGGTTTTTGTTCAGTTTCTATCTACTTCATTCCACTCACAATATATTTGTCATTTCAAAACTGCCCAAAGTGCCACTCAGTGATTAAACTTTTCTGAGGTCAACTTTGCCTTTCATCTTTTCAGGGTTGATAAAATAAGTACCAGCTGAGCACTGGGGCCCCGATATAATCAACTTACCCCTTCCCTCAAAATTGCTGGCCTTGTGCCAAAATTAGAAAGAATTATTTATTATAAACTTGTTACATTGTACTCTACTTTATAGAGTTTAACTTTTTAAAGCGTTTCATTCATTATTGAAATATTTAGCCTATCTATTATTGATGATCAAAGGTTAATGGAAAAATTGGCATTGTTAATAGAAGTTGTAGTGATGTATATTACTAGAAGTGGTCTTAAACAAGTTTATTATATTAATTGCTGGGGAAAGGGAAAGTGGAGAGGCCATTCACAATCTATTTTTAAGTATGGTTGACTGTGTCCAACCCATGCCAGCATGGAAAATGGACGTTAAAGGATGATGATGATTTATCACCACTGATAGAGCCAATGGCAGCAGCATGTGAAGCTTTCAATCCTGGGTCATCTATGACTGTTCCCACTTACACTATCTACTTCCTGTTACTATCTGTTTTAACCTCCTATTACTAATCATTCTTTTTTTCCTGTTTATTTTGGAGTTCACCAAGTTCAGGCAATGGAATATTTCTATAGTGTGTATCCATTCCAGCTCCAGCTCCTTTCTGGGGAATTTCTGTTCTCTGCTGATAGAATCTGGGCAGTAGATTTGGAGGAATTTTCTGAGTCATCTGTTTATGAATGACTGTACTTTCTAAGCAGCAGCAGTGCTATCGCTGTCAAGTTTCTTGTCCCATACAGCAATCACTTTGACTTGAGAGTTGAACATCTTAATCATTGTGTAAGATTATATTTCTCTGAACCTGCAGATGTTATTGAGCTGTAAGAAGGCTATATTTTTTTTTTTCCAATTCTAGTCTTAATATATGTGTGTGTTTTGCACTTTGTCAATAACCTCAATCTGTAAAACTTAATTTCCTGTGAAATCACATCTAGTATAAATGGTTTACTACTGGCTGTATTATTAGAGGTATCTTGGATCAGCATCTAATGAAGTTTAGGTAACATTTACGATATCATCAAGCTCTGTAGTGTTTTTTTTTTGTTGTAACTTTTGTGTGTATCCATTCTGAGTACATGATGGCCATATGAAAGAAATTTCAGATCATCAACAAAATTGGGTACAATGTCCACTGTCTTGAGTTCTTTTGTGTTTTTTTTTTATCTTTTGTAGTTTTTCTTATCTTCAAGAGAAATATGATCAAAGAAAGAAACTATGTAAATATATATATATGATATTAACTATATATAAATAACAGCTGAGCAAGCCATACAAAGGTAAAGGTGCAAAATTACTAGAACGGTGTAGGGGAACAACAAAGTAGATAAATTATGATGATAGCTTATTCAAAGAAGCTGCAGTTAATCAGCTTAAAGAAATCACCTAAGATCAACAAAAATATATCAATTGAGTAAAACAGGAAAATCATAACAGGGGCTGGTGGAAAGAATATTTTGAATTATTGAGCAGACAAACATTACAGGACCTAATGGGAATTACCCTCTCTTTTAGAATGCCATTGGAAAGGAAATATGGCAATGAAAAAGAAAGAAAAGTGTTTTATCAAAGACTATAAATAACAAATCCTTCATAACTGCACCACCTATAAGAAATTATTCAATTTTTACTTACTTAGATGTCCTTCCCCATAAATTTTCTATCAATATCTAATGGATACTTTTCCTTTATCGATAACCTCCTCCTCTTCTTCATACATCCACACACACATAAGAAGTAGCTGACAAGGAGCTGTGATCTCAGTAAGAACAACTAATGGTAATTAAGCTGAGGCAAGGACTCAGCCAAATGATTTTGTAAAAGTTTAACAGTTGCTACTGTGTAGATCAGTTTACTTAACCCATTAAATAGAAAACTAAAACTGAACCTATTTACTTTGCTACTGATGACTATATTAACGAGCATTTCTATGCATCTTATAATAAATTAATGTATGCATTGCTTTTGCCTCCTTATCTGTATAGATGAGTTCAGCAGAAGTAATTGTTGTGATGTCAACAAAATCAAACACTCATACCCATCTGATTCTTCTATTAACATAGTATTATTCATACCAGCGTAGCAATGTCTCTTTGGATACATCCAAAATACTTTTGAAATTCAGGAAGTTACCTCATTTAATTTAATCCATTCCCTCTGTTTCCTATCAGTTGCCACACAACTTATACTCAATTGCTTTCTTGCCCATCATTGTACATCTGATTTAGTTCATTGTCATACAGCATTATGCTTCTATCAAATGCATTGTAAAGTCATTTCTGGGTGGAGTAACTTTCAACAACAAAGGAAGCATTTCTCAGTATTTTGTCCAGCCACCATAAAACCAAGACCCTATGCCATAACTATTGTCAATTATTTCCTACTTTCAACAGACCACCCTGAGAAGTATTTAGTCCTTGATTTTTTTTATATTGTTCATTAAATGTTGATATGGCAAATGAAAGTCTTGATTTGTAATAGTCTATATAAAATACAACTTGACTATTTGTGAACTGAGGTCATAATTGTGATTTATTACTTAATCTTGTTTACAAAGCGTGAAATTTTCTCTGGAGCTTTTAACTTCATAAGCTCCTATGAGTAATTAGTTATTTCTTTGAATTAAGAGATCAAATCACTTGGAGGTCATAAACTGAACAGGATGAGTCTGATAACTGAAACATTATCTATGTCTTTTTGTGCTTCAAACTCATGACTTAACGTATTCATTATCTATACTCTGTTATTAGTTTCCTCATTGTCTGAACTATCTATTAAACTATGCATTTACAACTAGAATGTTCATTTCTCACTTTAATACAGAAAAATAGGATACTGTCAAGTTCTCTAGGTCAGCAAATGCATAGTAGATTTCTTTGTGCTTTTCATGTTCTTGTTTCATCAGAAAAATATGTTGTGGAAATCCTTGGAGAAATGTAAACTGCTAATTGTCTCTATTCTAACCTGTTCTGTGTTTGCTATGATTCACATTAACACCTTCATTGCTTTATCTATTGATAAGTTCTCTGGCTCTCTCTAGTACATTATATTTTGTAGCTTTTAATAATAGTTCTATTACACATGCTATCTTTTCTTTCTCAGTTTGGTTACAAAAACATGTAACTGGTATTATGCCAACCCATTCTGTTGCATTCAACATATGAACAACTAATCTCATGGGGTTTTCTAGTTTTTCTGATTATAGCCTTAATCACAATTTCCTGGCTAATCTCTACAGTCAGATTCTTAGTTTCGTCCATCATGTGTTATTACTTCACTGCCATTATGGCAATGTTCTCTTTGTCATGTCATAAAAATCAGTTATGTTTGCTAGTTGTAATGAGCCACATCCATAGGTTTGAATGTATTTCTCTTTTTTATTTTTTGTTTTTGTTTAATATTATAACTAGTATTTGCAAACTCAGCTTGGTGTTGCTGGCAGTCTGTTTGCCTGGAAAGCAAGAATGACAGTTTGTGTTTTGAGATGGTTGCATCCTATTATATTTGCTTAGTGGAGTTGAGTATTTAAAATGATAGTAACCACATAGGAATAATTAGCGGGAAGAAGAAATGAGCTTACTGTTTGGAAAAGATTGAAACTATTTGGAATAAATACAACAAAGGGATTTGTTAGTTAATTTAATTTGAGGAGTGGTGGCCTTAATAAAATAATGGAGGAGGTGCAGATTCTCAGAGAATTAGAGATTAGTGAGTATCAATGGAAAAAAGTTTTACTAATCAGTAAAATTGCCTTTTCTTGAATTAGGTGAAGAATATATAGAGCTAAAGCCAGTGTAGGGTTGGAAGTAGCACTCTCATAAGCCTCATATAGTAATTGCAAATAGATGTAGAAAACCTTAAAAAAATTAATAAAATATTCCAAGTTCCCAACTCATGTGATTACATCATGATCATATTATTGTGGTTAGGAAAATATTATTTTGAAAATAATATTAATAATCATATTTAAACTAACCTAAAAGTAGGTATGAATTGTTCATGAAAATGTTGGCATGAAATTATAAGACTCTTAGCTTTAATCATAATATTTTCTTTTTGTGAAATTACAATACATTCTATGGTGTAAACTGGACTAACAGCTCTCAAAACAACAATTAAATCCAGGTTAATTATTTGTAACAATATAAATCATTTAAAACATCCATATATTTATTAGTAAAGTGTAGGGAAGTAACTTCACAATCCACTACTTTCTTTTTGCCAAAAGTATCTTATATAAAGCAAATAAATAATTGCTAGTTAACTTATTACTCTTGTTTATTATCATTACATTTAGTGAAATGAGTGAATTATTTCTGCTATTTTATGAAATTATTTTCTAATTTAAAAAGAATGTTAGTTTCCATTTGCGTAGTTCTTATTTTGTAGACTATCAAACTATACCAATTACATCATGGAAGAGATATGTTTTGCTGACTAAGAACACAAAAGCTGTTGTATTCACTTTATATTTTTGCTTGGGGTGTAAAATTTTTGTCACACTTATGACCTGATCACTGACCCAATTCCATTGTTGCTGTTGAAAATTAGCTACTCATGAGATTTTATAGCCTCAAGAGTTATTTTGTTTGTTTTATCTTCAACATATAGATCTCAATATATAGCTATTTGACATGGACACCTGTTAAAGAAGAATTGAACTTAAACGTGACTAATAGCAGCCCATGTTAAAAGATTTAATAACAATTTTATCATCATAGATATATTAGATAATGTGGTCCTGGATGTGTTGTGCCTAGAAAGAATAGGGAATGAGATGGTCTGGTCACAGCTAGAATGTTCATAGATCTGCTTAATCAGGGCTAAAGAACAGCAAATTCTGAGAACCAAGTCACTGGCCTGGCTTTCTCTTTGAGTCCCCTTCTCTGAAAGCTCTCAATTCCCTTTTAATTTTATTGTTGACTCTCATTATGAAATCTTGAAGTATTTTTCTCTATCTGGTAGAGTGTATCTCTGAAAGTTCAAAAAGAAGCAAAACCTCTGAGGACTATAAAAACTTGCTAGTAACTAATTTTCAACAATTACAGTGGAACTATGTAGCGACCAGGTTTCAGAGGTACTTTTTGATCTCACAAGAAATAAATAAAAGATGAATTATAACTATTAGTGTGGCTCTTAAATTACTGGTAATTTCATGATGTGTTTCAGTTTCCACACACAGTGTCAGATCAAGTCACTCATCAGCTACAAATATAAAATGCCAAAAACTAGTTAGAAACAAATTATTTTCTGGTTTAATAATGTAATTCAGAAAAAAAATCTTTATTTATAGACAAGAATTTAATTCATTTTTAAAATTTTGCTTATTCTTATATTAAGCCAGAAAATAAATTAATTGAAATGCAATATTCACTAGCAGTTGAGAAATTATTTTAACAAAAAAAGTATGCAGTTCTTTTAAGAGATTATAGTTGTTTCACCATCTACCAAGAGTAAATATAAGTAGATGTGTTGGATATTCTGTTTGTAGTATCTTTGATCTAAAGCTGGTTTTAACTATCAAAGAGCAAACCCAATAATCTAAGAATTTTATATGATTTTGAAATTAACTAAAAATGTAACCAAATATTCTTTTGAAATTTAATTTTGATTTTTTTTTTTTTTTTTTTTTTTTTTTTTTTTTTTTTTTCTCTAATTGGAAGATATCTCTGATTTAACCAATAAAATTAAAGCTCCAAATGAAAGATATTTATAGATGTTTAGCATGTCTAGTATTTACAGATTAATGCAGCTACATATAAATAAAACTTTTTATTTTTTATATGACCAATTATGTAGAAGGTATATAGATTAAATCAGCTTCAGTATATTTGTAGTTCTTGACTCCAGAGAGTTAAAAATTAGTATTGATCTTGGAATGATAGGAATTCAGAATATTAAAGGGTAAAACTGAATACCTTAAGGCATTCAGTTCAACACTACTATTAATTCTCACTGCTTCAGTGAGAATTAACAGATTAAATTGTGTTTTAAGACTGCATTATGTTGTAAGCATTATCTTAATACATCATTATTAAATCATCATTCCAGCCATCATTATCCCTAAATTGTCATTGTACTTTCTACAGTCACATTTATGCCCACCTCAAATCATATTACTTTCTAATTCCCCTGCCTAATTATTCCACCACACATCATCATGTAATCTTCTGCTACCTGAGATACCCTTTTTAATCATTCTAATATGTTTACAAACTCATTTACCCTTATTAATCTTCAGGGTACTTTCTAAAACCTCATATAGCTGTAGTGATCATGTTAATTTCTACAGTTACATTTACCCTTCAGTCATCGTGCTTTTTAAAAAGCCACATTTATGCCAAAAGTATCATAACATTGACTGCAATCAAATTTACTCCAATCATCATTTATTGCCATATTTATGTAGCAAAATCATTGACTGAAAATTTGATATCAAAAGAATGAAATTTACTATTTGTAAAAAAACAAATTTTAAATAAAAAAATAAATATTAAGAATGACTTAATTTTATTTAACAAAAATTTCTTGATATCAAATAATAGGTCTTAAAATTCTTTTAAAAAGTGAAGATACAGTAGAAAATTATTCTATAGCAGTTTGATAGGGGAAGAAAATCAATAACTTAATGTAAAAACGACATCAATGAAGTTTTGTATAATGTCTTGAAAACTGCAAATCTTATTATAAATGTCACATTAATAAAGAAGTTGTAATGATTGTTATTACTTTATGCAAAAACACTTTGAGATGCTGTTGTCCCATACAAAAAATCCAGTTGCTTGCAACTAATCCTTTCCAATTTTTTTTTCCTTCTGTTAGTAGGTATGACAAAATACTTCACTATTTGTGCAAACAATTTTTTAAAAGCAATTATAACGTATGTATCTGCCTGTCATCAGAGCAAGGCAGAGGCGCTTTGTACATAGTAAAGGCACAACTTTCACTGGATATGTATTGTGACCTATAATTAACTCAGTGTATCTGCGATTCATTTGGCTTTTTCTAACAAACCAACATAGTACAGAGCATTGAGAATATATGAAGTGAAGTCACATTGTAGTATAGAACATATTCATTACTATGAATGTGAGTTTTTTTGTGATTGTTATGTTGAACATGGAAAAAGAAAATGAGAATGTTTGATGAGTACTGGATGAAAAAAAAAATGTTCTGGACTGTAGTTGTTTATTGTAAAGGCTCCCCCCATCAAGTGGGTTGATGTGAATGGACAAAAGAATTGACAAATGATTACTGAAGAGCTGTTATTTATACTACAGACCTCTTCCATGATGGGAAAAAACAATGAATGTGTAATCAATTATAATCAGTAGTATAGCTCTTTCTTTTTTTTTTTTTAAAAGAATAGATTATTAATTCACCACTGTTTTTGTACAAATCACATTGTTTGATACAAGCTTCCTAACCAATGTGTATTTCAATAGATTTGTTATTGTTGTATTATCAATTTTCATTTTACATGTAATATTGTCCATGTAGACAAGGTTATTAGAGAGAGACTTTATTATAAGTAACTGTTGCCATTTGGAAATGAAATAACATAAAAATGATCAGTGTGAGGACATAACCTCAACTTTTCAAATTCAATGTATATTTGGTTGTCCTGCATGGAGGCAAAACCTCTAATGATCAAATTTAAAAAAAATAGAGAGAAAACTGTTTAGTTTTCAAAGAAATATTTACAAAAATTGTTACAGATCTAACAACATAACTTCATTAACAATGCTGAAGTACTGAAAGGTTGAGCCATCGTTTATCACTAATGCTAGTGAAAAACTGTTGGTATCATGGTCTTGTCTCGATAGTGCCAGAGTCCAGAATCTCTTTTCAAGAGGTGCACCTAATGCTATTAAAATACCTAAGTTTTTGAAGACATAAGGGAGCTTTGAAAACATGCTGGTGTAGTTGTTTGAATAGAATATACATCAAAACAAAAAGAAAGAACAGGACAGCAGGGAAATGTCTACTCTCTACCTGTAACTTCATTGCATAAGACAATCAGTTATAGACAACCTTCTAACCATCATATGCTTAAATTTGTTAACTACAGTCATAACTGAATGTAATAACACTACTATCCTAGTTTTTATACCATTGGTTCAACCTAATTTTGCTGATTGTTGAATAAAAGATAGTCATCCACTGAAAGTAAGAAAGTTGGTTAGTATAGCACTGTAGAACACAGAAATTTTAATAAAGCAGAAGTTATGATTTTACTGGTTAAAAAGAAATTGATGATTGCACAGAATTATATGTTAGAGTATATAATGAAAATCAAACCATGAAGAGATTCTTTGAAATGGCTTCTAGTTGTCATGTGTAGAATGGTAAAATATAGTTTCTGTGAGAGTTTCTGTGAGAGCTTACTGTAACAGTAATGAATACAGATAAAATTGGCATTGCAAAACATGTTAAAAAGAATTTAGAATTCAGAATTTGTTCATTTCTTAATGAAGATTTTTAACAGCATCTTTGATTTTTTTTTTCATGGGTTCAATGCATGTGATATTAAGATTTTTTTTAAAGAATTACCCAAGCATGCAACATAAAAACTCTTTCTATTTATTGCATTACTTAGCTGTTTTTTCCTTGGTTTATAACAAAAAGGAGAGCGGATTTATTTGCATTGAAAAAGGAAAGCATTTAACTTTTCTATACTTTTTCTACTTTTTTCTTAGATAGCATTAATGCATTTATTTCTATAGTCATCATCGGAAACATCTGTCCTCCCTGATCCAAATTTGATTTTTTTTTGGGGGGGGGGGGTTCTCTTTCAACAATTGTGTAGTTAAATTAGCATAATATTTTCTCCCAAAAGCATTTTTGTAAATAAAAAGCTAAAATAAAATTCATATCGTTAAGCTTCATTATGTTTTATCTTCCTTAATATTGAAGCTACTTTTTATGTTTACCCACTTCAAACTCTTGGAATGCAATAAATTGGTATTTAATGATTTTCCTTTTGCTATGAATACAATGTCATTTAATATCATAGGATAATCTAAGAGCTAGATGTCTGTGGAAATTGCTCTACCATAGACTTCATAGTTGTATTTGCAGTACCTATAATTCAAAATGAATTCAAAGTTTAGAGTGAGACTTGAAATAACATTGCAATACTCAATATGTTAATTAGCAGCCTTGTCAAGCCTTTAGAAAAGGGATAGCAAATCAATGCTCCATACTATCTAAACACTACAACCTGTCAATATACAAATATTACTGGCACAATTATGGCTTAATAAAGACCTCGTTCTTCAAGTGATCAAAATATGAGTATTACCACTAAGCTGGCTTCTATGAAGAGTTCCTCACTAATGTTTTATTATTCAGGAGCTGTTAGTGACCATAACAAATCTAGTACATTGAATTCATAAAACTGAGTTAAACTAAAAATCAGGTTAGCTGATTGTTTTCTACAAATAAAATTTAAGTTATAT
>JAOPUL010005356.1:14382562-14411605 GCA_027564515.1 Octopus rubescens
ACATCCCACGGAATCCGTAAATCATTCTTGTCGCCAACCTCTGGACACGTTCAAGATGTTGAATGTCTTTCACGTAGTATGTATATACACAGTGAGAAAGGAAAATGCGAGTTGTGAACCAAACCGAAAGTTGTGTGACAGATCAACATGCTTCACAATCATTATTATATGAAGATTATTATTATCGTGATTCCAGTTTTGGTGTTCGGGGTTATCTATGTCATATCTTCACTCCTTCTCACAGCTTAAAGATGCAACGCTTTCCTCAACACATGTGCCATTTCAAATATGACCACACACTGTGTACTTCCAATGATGTTTGGTAGTTTCAGCCTCTGATTCCAGGTTTCGGTGTTCCTTGAGATGGTTCTAAGTTCACCAATCACATTTGGTATCACACTCACTCCTGAGACTCTATGGATATGCTCCATTTCAAATGTCAGGTCTTCATTCTTTGAGCTTTTTTATTCTGTCTTCACAATATTCTGATCTGCAGGTAACAGTATGTCAATATGAAGATCCATTTTTTGGTCTTTTTCTGTAAGAGAGTGATATCTGGTTGAATATGTTACAGCTTCTTATCTGTGTTGATTGTTATATTCCATGTGTGTTTCACTTGATCATTCCCTGTGACTGGCAAGGGTTGGTGCTTGTATCACTTGTCAGTATACTCTAGTCCATACCTCTGGCACATCTCACAGTGTACTTACTCTGCAACTTTATTATGGTATTTTTTGTACTCCTGACTGAGTTTCAAATGCCCACTATGCACATGTCTAATTGTTACAGATGAATTTCCATACAATCTATACAGAGATTTTTCTGCTGTTTTATCAATGCTGGACATGATTACATGAGTTAGCAAAGCTTATTTCTTGAGAAACAAGGATCAAGCTTTCTGTCTCTTTCTTTAAAAATCCATGTCTTAGCAATCTCCAGGATTTTTCTTCACCTACATCTGATGTTTGTTAAACAAACTCTCCATGTAGGACTTCCTTGTCCCAGTTGTTGATCTTTTCCTTATAAGTCCTCTTTGTACTCCTGGAGGTTCTCTTCATCATCACTAATCCCCTGTTCACTCATTGCAGCCTACAATATCCATTCATCACTCTCCCTTAGACAGGCATGCAATGATTTTCTCTCCTTCCTCTATTTCAATCCTTTTCCCTTTTCTTTCCTTGGTAGATAAAACCTTGCTACATTACTTCTAGTCTGAAAACATCCGTACAGAGCCATTGGCTTTCTTGTTCTTCTGCCCATTACTACTACTACTACTACTACTACTACTACTGAGTGAGAGCACAGTGCATGCCATCAAAGTGATACTGAGGTACATATATACTCATCATGACTACCTGTCTGGTAAAGGTATACCAGACACATGCATCACAACCATATATGCACTTGGTGATCTCATATCAAGATAAACAGTGCATGACCTTGCAGGTGGGGGTCCAGTTAGAATTTTCTTCAGGTTGAGTAGCCTATCCTACTCAAAAGCTCCCTGAATTAGGTTTGTTTAAGGATGATGAAACACCTATGTTTCCAGGAGTGAATTATTCAAACCCCAAAGAATTTTTCTCAACACATGGCTATGATGCTCCCCTACTACTCCTGTTCGTGATCAGAGGTGCACATATTTTCAGTTACCAAGGGACATGCTCAACTGGTTAAGGTCAAGCAAATATGTGGTATTGAGCATAATATTTGCTGTAGCCTATCTTTTACACCAAGACAAAACATGTACATGATACCGCTTCCAATCAGTTAAGATCAGAAACCATGAGAGCCACTGCCTGGTGCTGCATCAGGGCATTGTTATTATCAGAAACATGCCCTCTGTGCAGTATAATCTAGCATCAGCTGATAAACAGGACTTTGATGTGGCTAAGTTAAGTCAACATAATAACTGATTTCTTCATAAATTCTAATACTAGCAAGCACTCAAAGACAATGTTAGAATTTATAAAGAAATCAGGTATTATGTTTACTTAACTTAGCCACATAAAATTCTTCAGTTTCTCAACCAATGCTAGTTTAAACATAATTTGAAGAAATGTTTTTACTGATATCTCTGTAGAAAGTAGCGTTATGAAATGTATAAGAGAAAAGACAAAGAGGGAATGCTGTCTTGCTGTGTTTAAAAAGATGCTATCTCGCAGTGAATTAAAATTAGTTTTCAGTAGTTGACATTTTCAGTAATAAAAGAACTTGAAAACCACATTTTCATAAAAGTATATTATAATTAGAATGTTTAAGAATGTTCTGGACAGTATAGACTTTAATAATTGCTTTCTTTTAGTAAAAGTTACATACTCCAAACTAATTAAGAGGCAGCTTTCTTTATTATAGTATAGATAATTATTCATATGTCATTACATTAGAAAAAAGCTTCATATTGTGAATATTCTTCAAACTCAAAAGTCCTCTGTTTCCGAAGGATTTGAAAATTTATCAAAATCTTCAAACCCAATGAATTCTGAAAGAACAGATTTAGAAGATACAAGTAGTGATTCAGATGATCACACTGTGATGACATGAAGCTGGCCTTCACTTGAAAAGCTGTCCTTCAGTGCAGAAGTTGATGTTTCTAAGGCAATAGCTTTTCAGCAGACATTTAATAATAAACAAAGCATCAAACCCTCTCAACTACAGTTTAGAAAATTTCCAAAAATATTTTTGACTTTGGCTGAGGGTATTGGTGTTTCAATAGAGATTTTTATAAATCATACCCACACCTTATTCCCCTAATACTCAGCCCTCCATCCTCTATCTGTGGCACTATTTGGTGGATGTAATCACTTGAGAGCAGAATCAACATATAGTATTGCTCCCCACTTCCTTTGCACTACCAGTTACCTCCTCCCATCTGGAACTTTCCATCCCTCATTCTCATTACCCTCCCTTCCCTTGCCACACTATTCTCTTGATCATTTTTTTTTTCTGTGATTTTAGATATCTCTCTTCACTGCCATACTCCATCTTCACACCTCACATATCTGCTATCATTCTCAACACTCTCTCATATCTACCACCAAGCCCAATTCACTATAGTCACCCTTATGTAGTTCTATTTCTCCATCTCCACTGCTCTTATATTTTGCACATCATCCCCCTACCTTCTGATCTGTCCTTCATGAGCCACTGCTATATACCTCGCCTTATTCCTCCGTACTGATATTTCCCTTCAAAAGCACCTCCACCTTCATTCATCATTCAATGCATTCACCTCTATCCACATCTCTAACCATCTGTTACTCTCCCCTTCCACCCTTAAAAACATATCCACTCTATCCTCCCCACCCATGATTCACTGTATCCTCTTTTATGCTTACCTTATACCTTGAGAATTTGTTCTGGCACCCCATCACTACCATCTTTATCTTCTTCTCACCTACTACTACTCACCCTTATATCATGTGGGGTGGTGAAGTAGTGAGGGCCAATCTGAAGATGTTGAGCCTCATAGATGAGATGACAGTGGACTGAGATGTTTGGAGATAAGAGGTTCTTGAGAAGACCCGCTAACCTCAGTGAAACTGAGTTCTGAGTACTAGAAACGCTGTGTATTCCACACACATGTAACATTAGTTCACACACCCAACCCCAATGAACCAAACTACATCTCTTCTTCGTGTACTCTGCATGTCTCTCACCCCCACTCCTGCAGCCCAATACCGTTCTGTCATCTCTCTCTCCTGTCCTCCTGCTAACTGTATCATTGCTATCCTGTTGCTCCCCTATAAACCCATGTTTCACCACTCACTGCTTTCCCATTTTCCTTCCCTCGCCTCCTTTGCACTTTCATGAATTCCCTGCTCACTCACCCTGTCCACTCATCTACACTCCATTTACATTCACCTCCTTGTACTTTTAGGGTACATCCTTGTACGTTGCCACCATCTCTCTGTCTGTCTCTCTCTCCCTCCAACTGGGGTAACCACATATCTCTTCTACAGCAAGATACCTGTTTCTATTTCTCTATCATAGTTTAACTTCTCATCACCTGGAACAAAGCTACCTCCCTCAATACTTCTCCCCCTCTCAGTTGAGGGATCTTTGTCTTACCTATTACTTGGTGACCTTGCCAGTGCTGGTGTCATGTAAAAAACAACCAGTACACTCTGTAAAGTGGTTGGCATTAGGAAGGGCATTCAGCCATAGAAACCATGCCAATGCAGACAGTAGAGCTTAGTGCAGCCCTCTGAATTGCCAGCTCCTGTCAAACCGTCCAACCCATGCCAGCATGGAAAACATGATAAATGGTGATGATGATAAGGCAGTCATTCTTTAAGACAACCTTTCTCGATTGGAAACATACTGCTGAGCATAAAGGTGCTTGACTATCCACCAGAGGTCCTAATTCCATATCGGTTACTTTTGTACAGAGAGACTACCAAAAACTTTAGAAAAGGAATGCACAAGTACTATCCATGGCCAATGAAGCTCATGTGAAACAAGTTTGTGAAAATATGCACTACCTATTTGTTTATGGCCTCTGTTTTATGATTAACAGCACTACAGCAAATTTTCCAACAAAGATGTGAATGGTGAATAAAGTCAAGACAATATTTGAGAAATAATATGTGTAATAGCAATACAAAACCTTATTGTTGGAGAATGGATTAAAGCCCCCTCAAATATTTACATCATGGTATTCAGAAGGAGTTTCTGGATTCAATGTATATTGTTGGTGCTAAACTCTGTTGATGTTTACGTCCTAATACTGTGATGGTGCCTCTATCATGAGTGGAAAATTTTGTTATCATTCAAGTGAAGCTGCATGTCAATGTTTGCAGGATTCATCCGCTGGCAAGCCCACCATTTCAGTGAGGATGCAAAGTAATTGGAGAGACAATATGAGGGTATGTCACTTCTATCAGATTTATCTGCAATCTTTTGTTCTCACCCTCATTCTACTAGTTCTGTTATGAATTATGCCTTTGACAAAGATGCTGCGATCTTATTCAATGTTTAGCAAGAGGTAGCTATGTCACCAGGATAGAAATATATTTAATAATGTGTCATTATTGTAGATGAGGTGTGAGTGTGTATAGAGATAAATATCAGAAGGCTTTTGTATATAATATGGATAATATTTATTTTGAATGTATGTACACGAGAGCTGACCTGTTATCTGAGTGAGAGGATATTGAGTGTAGCGAGTTGGTGGAGAGGACTTAGCAGATATCGGTGTCCTTAGTTAAATCTCCGGATCCAGACTGATAGCGAGTTAGTGGAAAGTGATGTTAACAGTGCCGCGGTCCCAAGCTAACTGAAGACCAGATGCAACTTAACTGGCAGTGGAACTGCCTTTTCACATTAACACATGCCCGGCTTTGATTGGTTGACACAGCCACAGTACGACTGTGTCATCTCCGCTATAGCTGACAACGCTACAACTATCGACCAGACTATTGGATATTGTTATACACTGCTGACCATAATGCACTTTCGAATGATGTCAACCCGCTGACTTGGCAGGCAGGCTAATATTCCTCCTGAACGGAACTCCAGTCTGTCACAAGGTTACTCATTTACAGCTGAGTGGACTGGAGCAACATGAAATTAAGTGTTTTGCTCAAAAAGACAATGCACCGCTGGTCTACGAATCAAAACCACGATCCTGCAGCTGTGAGTGCAATATCATAACCACTATATATTCACATTATGTGTGTGTGTGTGTGTGGAACAGTGAAGTAGACAGTGCCACAAGAGCAAAGAAACAGACCTGAAAGGTCTGGAAGAGTGGGGTAGCAGTGAACTATGCTATACAAGGTAGCTAGAAGAGAACCTAGGAAAGAAGTATATTTAACTCAGGGAGAAGCAGAAAGAAAATGGTTTGCCAATGTTCTGTTACATGACAACCAGAGGCATGATGTGTTCTGAATTGCAAGACAGTGTGTCAGAGAAAATTATGATATTGTAGGAAAGAAAGGTGTTTAGATGGATGATGGTACACCTGCACTTGATGATTCTGCAAAGAAAGAAACATGGAAGTATCACTATGAAAGGTGGCTAAATGTGGAGAATGCATGGGAAAAGGAGTCTTCCCAATGTGGACCCAACAGAGGCACCAGCTTTCTGAGTTGATAGCAGCATGATAGATAAAGCAATTAAGGATATGAAGACTGGGAAAGTCCCTGGTCCATTTGGTGGAGTAGGATATGGCCTAGTCATCCATATAGTTAATTCAAGAAGGAGTCCTACCCAACAACTGGTGTAGCAGTACCATAGTCAACTGCTACAGAGGCAAAGGAGATGTCTTAGACGGAAATAATTAACAGAGGTATCAAATTGCTGGACCAGTTTATGAAAGTTACAGAAAGGGTCACAGCTCAACTAATTAGGAAGAGAGTTAACCTAGATGAGATGTAGTTTAGTTTTGTACCAAGGAGAAACACTACTGATGCTACCTTCCTAGTAGATTTCTACAAATTACTAATCCCTTCAGGAAAATGGCCCTGCTCAATATGTAGAAAGGGTGTAGGTAGAAATTCCACAGAATATGGACACGAGGTGCAGTGGAATCACAGAAAGAAAGGTTAACGGAAAAAGTAGTCTTTGTGTGATGCAGATGTGCAGGAACAATAAACACTAAGAACACACAGGAAGTAGACTTCCTCAAATGCCCAGGGGCATCCTTAGAGGCAGTAGTTTCCATTACTTAGGTAACCAGTATAACAGTGGAGGAGGATGCTTTGGAAGCATAGTTGCTAGAATAAGAACTGGCTGGGCAAAGTTCAGAGATCTATTACATTTTTTAGGTAACAAAGGGCCGCTTCCTCAGAGTGAAAGGCAGATTGTTTGATGCCTGTATATGAACAGCTACATGGTAGTGAAACATGGGCTTTGAATGCAGAGGACATGTGAAAGCTTGAAAGAAATGAAGCCAGCATGCTTCACTGGATGTGCAATGCCAGTATGTATGATTAACAAAGTGTGTTTTGAGAGGATAATTGTATATGAGGCATCAGATGTAATGGGCAAGAGAAAAGATTGTGCTGGTATGGTCATGTGATGCATGTGGATGAAGAGAGCTACATAAAGAAGTGTCAATCTTTAAATGTGGAGGGAACTTGTGGAAGAGAAAGACCTAAGAAGACGTGGGATGAAATGGTAGACAAAGGTCTTCATATGTTGAGCCTTACACAGATGACAAAGCACCAGGACAATTGGTAATTTGCTGTGCTTGAGAAGACCTGTCGAGCTAAGTAAAATTGAGGCCACAAAGACATGTACTTTAGGTCTATGCTCCTGTTGACTCTCTTCTCCACAACATATCCTCCTAACACTCCCACCCTATACTTGTGACCACTCACTACATTCTCCTCTCTCCACCATCTCTCACTCTCCTTTTGCAATCTCACAAACTTACCCACCCACTAACCTTATCCAATCCCTGGTCCACTTCACTATATACACTTCCTTGTAACTTGGGTGTATGTCCTGTCATGTCTTCACCATCCTATCTCTCTCTCTCTATCTCTCTCTCTCTCTCTCTCTCTCTCTCTCTCTCTCTTTCTCTCTCTCTCTTTCTCTCTCTCTCTCTCTTTCTCTCTCTCTCTCTCTCTCCCCTCTCTCTCTCTCTCTCCTCTCTCTCTCCCCAACTAAGGTAGTGTTGTATCTCTTCTACTGCAAGACACCTATTTCTGTTCCTCTATTCATACTCTAACCTCTCGTCACCTGACACAAAGCCACCTCTCTCAATATTAATCCCACCTCAGTTGAGGGGGTCTTGTCCACTGTTACTGATGCCATGTAAAAAACACCCAGTACATTTTGTAAAGTAGTTGGCATTAGGAAGGACATCCTGCCATAGAAACCATGCTGGAGCAGACATTGAAGCTCGGTGCAGTCTTCTGATTTGCCAGCTCTTGTCAAACCATCCAACCCATACCAGCATTTAGGGAGGAAGTTAAATGACGATAATGATGATGATGATATACAAAACCTACGAGCTCTTCAAATGAAAAATATGTGGTTCCCATTGAACAATTACAAAGAAGTTGCCTAGTTGGCTTGCTTGTCTCATAAATGTGTTACAGGTGTTCAAGTTTTTGTGTAATTTAATAGCAACTAGCTTTTTTTTTTCTCTCTTATCAGTAAAAAATGTCAATTAGTTACTTCTTTCTCTCAATCTATTTACACTTTCAGTGAACATTGTGCAATTTTGCTCACTCCTCTTATATATCTCAGGAATGATGTAACTCTGCCATTCATTGTAGCAGTTTATTTGGAATGACTACATTCCATTCGTTGGTTATTTTCAATGTTTCATTCTAATAATTAGTGATAATCAAGGCGGTGAGCTGGCAGAGTCGTTATCGCGCCAGGAGAAATGCTTAGCGGCAAATTTTCCGACTTTACGTTCTGAGTTCAAATGACGCCAGGGTCGACTTTGCCTTTCATCGTTCCGGGGTCGATAAAGTGAGTACCAGTTACGAACTGGGGTCGTTAAAATTCCAGGCCTTCGTGCCCAGTATAGAATGGAATAATTAGTGATAATCATTTTGTTACATGTACCAAATACATTCTTTGGGTCATTTCTAGCTATTGTTGTTGTTGTTGTTGTGTTGCTCTGCTCAGAGCCATTGATGACTTTTTTAGCAATTACTCTTGTAGTTGAAGAATAAGTTTCTATTTCAGGAGGTGGAATTTTACTCATGTTTGGTGACTGGTAATTCCTACATTCCTGTTTTTAAATCGTAAGCAATATTGGAAATGTAACAATTAATTATATTTCCCTTGTTAGTAACTACTTTATAATTCTACTTGGACATTTTTATTAGTTTGGTAAAACAAGTTATATTGTTTATAGTTTATTTATGTTCTTTTTTTTTTCAGTCTGACTTAGCCTTTGCTACACACATGTTGTAAGAGCTTGGTCTGGCAATTTTTGTTATCAATCCTTTCCATTGATTATTATCATCTGTTAGCGTTAAGTTTATAAAAGCAATTTGAATGCTCAAATACATGACAACTAAATAAAAAAAAAAATATTGGTTTTCTAGACATGAGAGTTTGTTTTTAGTTTAAAATACCAATTTATTGATTATCACGATACCCGTAACATTAAAATGACCGATAATGTTTTTTAATGACCTTAATTGTCTTGTCTTTGGTATGTGTCCATTAGAATAATGTATTGTTCATAATCATCAACATTTAACGTCCACTTTTCCATGCTTGCATGAGTCGGACAGAATTTGTTGGGGCATATTTTCTACTGCCAGATGCCCTACCTATCACCAACCCTCACCTGTTTCCAGGCAAGGTAATAGTTTCCCATGGCCAGACATGTTTTTCATGAAAGACTGGAAACAAACATCACCTGTATGATGGTGATGCTCATTTACAACCACCATATGATATCTAGACAAGGGTACACACCAACATATACAGACATATATATTTTTTTCTTTACTTGAAATTACCTTGAGCAAGACCTTTGGGTTTAGGCAGAGAATTACAAGAAAGAAGAGAGTAACATTAATGCTACAAAACTCTTTGTATATATGCGTTTTTAAGATCACAATAAAATAATTGGTCATCATCGTTTAACATCCTTTTTTCCATGTTGTCATGGGTTGGATGGTTTGACAGGAGCTGGCCAACCAGAGAGCTGCAGCAGGTTCTAGTTGTCTGTTTTGGCATGGTTTCTATGGCTGGATGCCTTTCCTAATGCCAGCCACTTTGCAGGATATGCTGGGTGCTTTTTATGTGGGACCAGTGCATCATGCGTGGCACAGGCATGGCTGCTTTTTACGTGTCGGTGCCACGTAAAAGATTGAGATGAAATACAATGAGATAGTAATAAAAGAACTGACAATCAAGGAACTGATGAAAAATAATGGAATGAGATGATAACAGAAGAACTGATAAAATTATTAAAATGAAAGAAGCCACCAACATTAAACAAGATACATGTTCACCTTGAATTTAAAGGATCATTATTCAACTAGAAAATAATGAGAGAATTTATTCCACAATTCATCTGTTCTGGAGGTAAGAAAATTCTTTGTGTAACAGATTTGCAACATGTTTGTGAGTTATTCAGAAAGCCCAGTTGCAGTTCACTGAATTTGGCAAACTAAGTTCTGATGAGAAATTGCCAGACTTGCAGGAACAAGGAATGAAGCTCATTGATAACATTCTGCTGATGATAGTACAGTTGAAGTGACAAACAGAACTCATCACCAACTAGACTAAGCATTTGATTTTGCTGGAGAGTAGATGTTTTGGGAAACCCACCCAAACGTGTAAACAGTATTCTATTTTTTAATGGATCTGACTCTTGCATAGATACACTAGAGCTTCAAATGTTAGGAATTTTATAAATGGTAGAACAAGCCCACCATTCTAGTTGTGAACCTGGTAACAGACAGACATGTACAAATCCCACCTCAAATCAGGTGTGAATTTAAGACCTAAGAATCTTAACAAATAAGAGTCCTTCAAAGCAGTCTTAGCCATCAAAATAAGAGGAAGGTCAGGAATTTCATGATGGTTGTGGAAAGCTATTAGGTTGGTGGTGTTGGAAGCATTAAATATAACAAGTCATTTGTTTCCCCATTGCATGATTCCAGTTAGGGCTCTGTAAAGATCTACTTCTAGATTCAAGTGTATGATGTTTTCAAACTGTAATGCATGGTAAATATGTTACTAAAGGATCTTATTAATTTATCAAGTATATCATTGATAAACAGCAGGAAGAATGTAGGTAGGTCCCAGTACAAATCTCCGGGGTCCACCTGTATTGATTTCATAAATGTCAGAGAACTGATCATTGATGGCAACTTTCAGACTTATTAAGAATGAATTTATGGTGGAAAAGATTCAGTTATGATATAGTTTACTGGTCAGTTTATGAAACTGTCTTCTATGTTACACCTTGTCAAATGTTTTGGAGATGTGTAATGCAGTAACATCAGAATCAAAGCTGCTATCCAGTGCAATACTTATACTATCACACTCATTATTTCATGACCATGAGTCATCAAAAATTGTACTGCTTGTCATTAAGGGGACTGGTTTTATTTATGTGTTTAATAATGTGCTTGTTAATCATGAATTCGATGCTCGATAGAAAAATTGGTCTTTATTAAGAGGGATAGGTATGTTTACCAGAATTCTTGAAAACTCAGCAAACGACAGACCAGAGAAGCACTTGCTCTTATGATAATGAAGAACGTTGCCAGAATTGAGGATATCTTAGGGTGTGAGTTTTTCAACACAGTGACTGGAGTTTGGTGTGGGTCAGTTGGTTTTTGTGGTTCAATATCCTTTATAAGTTTGGAAACCGCCCTGGTTAATATTCGAAAGATAGAAACATAACAGTTTGTATGATTTGAAAGTCCAGCAAAGAATGGTTATGGTCATCCAGCATGGAATTTAATTCAAAGTTCTTCACAAATAGCTTTGCTTTGTTTGAGGACAAATGAGATTACCTCTAGGCCATTAATGACTGTAAGACTAGGTAATTTGCCATGATTAAATATTCTACTGGTTACTCTCCAGAATTCATGTGAGCCATGCCTCTTTTGATCAATCAACATTTGAACAGATTCAGCATAGCTAATTTTGGCATTCTTTGATATTGCTTACAGATATTACAGAGGAATGCTACACTAGTATCACAACCATTTTGGTGGTTCAGGTAGAAATAGGGGTTAGAATAAGCTGTAGCAACAGCATTGCATTCCAGAGGAAAATAAAGTTGAGAGTTAGGGGTTTTTTTAGTATTTTTTTTTATTTGGGACAAAATGATTGATCCTACCCAGGACTCACTTAACAATTAGAGATGCAACTTTTGATGCTCTGTAACTGGAAAAATATTCAAACATGGCATCAGTCTAGAAAGAACAGAAATCTTCCCAATCTGTTTTAGAGCCCCTGAACACAGTCCGAGAGAATGATACATCAATAGATTCTTTACTCTGTACACTAAGAACAGCCATGACCAATCAGTAGTTTGATCTACCAAGTGGAAATCACACAGCTGTAGCACAGTGATTAGGACATGTAGTCAGAAAGAAATGAAGCAGATTAGGGTTAGGATTGCTGATATCTGGAACAGGAATTGTAGAATCAATATTTTGAGTTAGTTTATTTTGTCACAGAGAAATTGTTAGTGTCTGCTGTCAATACCTGTTTTGTTGGAATATAACCAATCTTTATGGTGGATGTCAGCAGATGCATAATCCACCAGAATTTTGTCTATTTCATCAGTAGCTGCATAGCCATCGTCCTAATGTTAATAAAGGGTGAATATAAAAACAATGGTATGCAGAAGGGGCAGACGAAAACACATGAATGGTAAATCAGCATCTTCATGGGATGTATCTACTATATGGAAAGCCTTCTTATAAATAAACACCATGGTAATTAAGTGGATTATGTTTTGTGGTTAATGGATGGTAACCCAGAATGTCCAAGTCTCTGTTACATATGTTGTGCTTGAGTGCAGTCTCGATAACTTCAAAAAGTGAACGCTTGTGTTCTGTAAGAGTGCATCAACTTCAGAAAAATCAGTGGATAGATTCTCAATATTGGTGTAAGGGATGACTACTCTTGGATCTATTTTTACTCAATTTTGAATTGGGTTTAATGTTGTTAAATTTAAATAGTGATTGTGACATTTTGTAGATTGGTTGTTGATGAAAGGCTCAATTAATATGATTGGTCTTGTTTGTAAGGTGAACTTATTTGAACTATCTAGAACAACCCATATATATCAATATTGTGGCAGAGAATCTTAATGAGAGAGAGCCTCCATTAGAAGCAAATGCAGGGTCAAGCATCCATTTATGAAATAGCACTACATAATTCCAATGTTAAACACTTTCTCTTAGGATAAACACTGCCAACCCTTGACCATTAAACCAGGGTTTTGATCTCTATACGATTAGATGGAAAATGCCAGTTCAAAAGATGTTACCTCTAACACTTTTATTGAAGGGACAAATTGGACTAGGGAAAAGTTTAAATATGATACCTAAAAAAATAGTTCAGCATACAAATTTGACCATTGGAACAGCAAATTTCTTTTTTCCTAAGTTAGAAACAACATATAATGCATCAAGTTAAGCTTCCTCCATAAGGTGGAGGTCCAAAATGCTTAACAGTGGGAGCTGAAATTACAAAACTACTTGTTGACAGTAAAAAAAAAAAGTTTGACTTTTGAGGTCTGCAATATCCCCTCCCATCCTGATTGGTTGGTTTAGGTTTTACTTTATATAGTGGGTTTATTGGTGACACCATCACATGGTAAATTGCTAAGCAAAGATCTTGTGCTAGTTTCCCAACCTGGTATTTCTTAGATGCTGCTTTGTGAGTGGCAATGACAGCTTGTGCAATCGCTCTGACAGCTGTTATTTTTAGTGTTGCTGGACTCCCTCAAACCTTCCCAAGGAGCAAACTCTGTAGGTTTACCAGTTTAGCTGACAAAGACCCAACTATGAAATAGACCACATGGTTACATGTTACTGCCAACAAGGTGCCATTTTTGTTATAACCTTATGAAAGTATATAAAGGAGATGTGAATTATATATAAGCATCATAAGCCAGATTAACTTTATTTCAGACAGCATTTAGTTTCAAAACTCTCTTGGGTAATATAGTATATATTCAGTCAAGTGACATTATTTTAATCAAAAATCAATGGCTGCTTACATGTTAAACTACTTGGGAATTCATCCCTTGTTTTTTGTTTTTATTTTTTGGTGTGATTTTTGTTTTTTGGTATTTATAGCTTAATGGGAGAGTTGAAATGATTGGCAAAGATCTTTTAAATCCAAAGAAACAGAGTTGAGTTAGTTCTGTAGCTATGATAACAAGTAAAAATAGCTCATAGCAGCCCAAGATCTTGGGATTTATTAGCCAAACTTCATTTCAAAGAAATATGCTTTGCACTTTCATATTCTGAATTTTTAAGTGTTCATGATTTACTAATTTCCTTAGAGTTACTAAACTGATTGAAATTAGCATGGATATATATATATAATCATCATCATCATCCTTTAACCCCCATTTTCCATGCTGGCATGGGTTTGACCAGAGCTAACAAGCTGGAGAGTTGTATTAGGTTCCAGTCTGATTTGGCTTGGTTTCTACAGCTGAATGCCCTTCCTAACGCCAACGACTTTAATGTGTGCTGGGTGTTTAATGTGCCACTGGCACCGGACCCTTGACGTTAGTGCTTTTTACGTGGCACAGGCACTGGACTCTCGACGCGACTGCTTCTTGCAAGAGGATTCAGACTCGATGCGACCACATCTTGCAACAGGACTCTCAACATACACACCAAGTGAATCAGCAACTTTGAATGACTAAAATTTCATATACATATATATATATATATATACACACACATATATAGATAGATATATACATAAGTATGTGTATGTATAAAATCACTTCCATTTTTCAATGTCAACAAGAGTTGCATAGATCTACTCCACTATAGTGTCTTGCTCTTTGTTGCAGTCCCTTTTCATCACATTCACATGGTTCAGCATCCTTCAATCAGCTTTTGCCACATCTTCTTCCACATCTTCTTCCAATTCCTTTGCTTGGAACTCCTTCACCCAACTGTCTTTTTTCATTTGCATCACATATTTATACCAATGCAATCTTCTCCCATGCACACTACTTCTAATTTCTCTCGCAGTTGGCTGGTTGCTAATCTTCTCCAGGGCTCAGGTACAAGCTATACATGAATACTGCTCACGTATATTGGATATGAAATAGTGCCTCTGATATACATAAAAGCATCATGGGCCCATCCAAAAGAATGTTATTTTGCTTACTGGCAGAGACTCAGTCGCCAACCCTCTACAACCGCTAGCATACAAACAATGTTGTTGTTTTTCTTCTACCTTTTCTATCACTACTACATCCTCAGCTCATTTGAACCTTCTAGTACATTCCACTTCCATTCAATCCACCTGCTTCTGTGTCATCACTGCTGTATCTCATCCCCTAAACACTGCACTAATTGCTTTACCTAATCTTTCTTCCTTAAGTTGCAATTCCTTGGATTATTTCTTCACCCATGTTTTTCCTACATACTTCAAGGTAAAATCAAACATTTTAATCTCATAGGCTTTGGATGCTTCCATTCTTTGTACCAAAAGAATCATTTTTTTTTTTAAACTATGATACAGTCCTTCCAGACTAAAGTATTGTAGATAAATCCTTCAAAAACTAGACAAACACATACACAGAAGAAAAGAGCATTTAAAGACAGATATTATGAATTATATTATGTTTGTTATTCCTTGTTATGTTCATTAAATTTCAGTTGTTTGATTATTTAGTTGTTTATAATTAGTCGTTCATTATGAATATTGATTTCTTGATAAGGCTTGGAGTTGTAATTTATGACAAGTGGTGTGTTTAATCTAAGTCGCATGTTTAATCTGAAGAAAAACATAAATTTGATAGCATTTGCTGGATAGAAGGACTGTATTTATTATTTGATGCAGGGTTTCAGGATATTGAATGGCAATAATCAGAAAGGGACACAATGAATTCCTCCAATTCCAGATTAAAATCATCCCTTGTAGATGTTCTTAAACGAGGCAGAAGAAATAGAGCAAAACAATTACACAAAGATATTTTTCTGGTTGCCAGTTGTTATGTAACCCAAGGTCAACTCTGATCAAGCAGTTTTATAATGCACAAGTGGCTGACTGAGTGACAAGGTGTAATCTATAGATTCATCTTCCCAGCTATTCTAGATCACCTCACTGAGAACTCTACTAGCACACTCTGACTTGTATTGGTGCAGTGTAACAGTTTCTTTATATTATGTACTCTCACCACTATCTAATGTATATCTTTTGACGAGACCACTGTGTAGACAGGCAAGGTGAACTTGGTTAGATAGCAAAAATTGCTGTTATTCTGCACTTATTGTTGGTGTACATTTCAAGCATTGCATTTTGGGTCAGTGAGGCTTTTCATGTTGCAGCTTTTTCTGCATATGTGTTCTTTATACTTGTCCAGGTTGAGTGGTAGAGATATTGTTTTTAATATGTTGTATATATCTCTGGGGATTTGGAAGTGGTTTTTCATTTAGTGAAAGGGATTGTGAGTGGGCCTTGAAGCATAGTCCACCTTTTTTTTTATTCTTTGTGGTTTATTGTGGAGAGATTGGAGGTCCAGGTAGGATTAGTATAGTCTGTTCTATTGTTTGTACACCTTTGTGGTTGTTTCTGTGAACCGAATGTGGCACATTGTGGTGTTTGGTAAGAAGGGGGACAGTGATGTATGTTGTGGAGCAAGGTTTCTATGTGATTTAAATAAAGCTGGAGTAGTTATACAACAGTATCTGGAGAATGATGGAAGCAAGTAAGTGTGAAACCATCTGTATGAAAGCATCACACTCACATGACTGTTTTTGTGAAGATGTAGGAAGGTCATGTAGATATTGGTTAAAAAGAGTAGGTGGAACACAGTCCCTATAGCTCCATTTGGGAAAAATTGCAGGTTTTAGAAGTGTTGTTCTTGTGCATTATACATAGCTGTTGTTTTATATTGTTTCTTAAACTGAGTACTTTTTGTATGTATGGTTAGCAGGAAGTGGAGAAGAAAGTGTTGCTAATGTCAATGGTAATTAGAATGGTATGTGTGGCATGACTTTTCATTGTTAAAGGCAACATGTATTTTCTTCAGGTTTGTGAGTAGTGTAGTGGTTGAGTGTTGTGGTCTGAATTTAGGTTGTAATTTGGAGAGGGGTATGTGCAGTTTAGTGATATCAAGGACTAGTGTTGAATGAATGATGTGTCTATGACGTTACTTCAGTTGTGTTTCTGTTGAGTTTTAACAATTATTATAATTTTGCTCAGCTTTCAGATTCTGGGAATTATACAGTGTTTGTTGGTGAGTGCAGTTATTCCTTCAGGCCCTAGCTGTTTTAGTTGTATGTTTGTGATTTTGTCTGACCTTGAGGCTTTTGAGCTTTTAGAGTTCTCTTTTGCTTTTTTAGTGTCTGGTGGAAGGAAGGGATCAAAATATTGATCTAGATGGAAGGTGCTTATTTTTTATTTTGTATTTCTGTTTTTGGTGGTTGATTTACAAGAAATGTCTGATAGGGATGTTTGTTTCATGTTGCTGTGGGGGGTATATGTCATTTGAGGTTATCATGATATTAGATGTGGTGTGACCTCTGTTAATGTTGCGAATTACTCTAGTGTTTTATTGTTAGTTTTATGGTTTGTGTTCGACCCAGTTGTGTACCAGTCTTACAATGGTATAATTCGTTTTTATTCATTATTTTTATTTATTCATTTCCTTTTTTAGTTGTTTGATATTAAGTGTGAAGTGTTGGTCTATTGTCTTTGAGGTTGTTGCTGGTTTGTGAGGTTGGTTATTTTTGGTATGTAATTGGGATTGTTTGTTTGTTTTTTTTATGTTGCTTTGTGGTGTGTTCTTTTTGGATGTATCTATAATTATTTTGTTGAATATATGTTCTGCTATGTTTGTGTTGGTGGTCAGGGTGTTGTTAAATTCCAAAAACCTTGATTGTGTTTCTTGATGTTACTCATTCCATTGTGCTTTTGTTCAGGTGTTTAAAAGTGGTTTTGATTTTTTTTTTTTCAATGTAATTCACAAGTATGTTGTGATGATAATTTATTGGTGATCAAGAAAAGTTGGATAATTGTTTGCCATGTGGTAGCTAGGTGTGAGAAACAGAAATTGATGTTTGGGAGGAATAGTTGTTGAAGTTGGCTTGATTGTGTGTGTGTGTGTGTGCGCGCGCGTGTTGGTATGGATTGGTTAGGATGTGAGGGGAGTTTAATTGTACAGATGTTGCCCATTTTGTCATCTCTATTCTTTAAAAACTAGAAGGTGTGAAGAGCATTGAAGTTTCCTGCAGTGATGGTGTTTGTAAGAGTATTAAAGTGTTGAAGTTGTTGGTATGATATGGTTGGGTTTGTGTTGTTAAGAGGTTCACTTCACAACCATCTATGTGGTTTTAGGTTCAATCCCACTGTGCAGCACCTTAGGCAAGTATCTGCGTCTCTAGCTCTGGGCTGACCAATGCCTTGTGAATGAACTTGGTAAATGGAAACTATACTAAGGCCATCATGTGTATGTGTGAATACTTATATTCTGTGCTGAACTCAACCATGGACTGTGGTGTTTGTTGACCTTTCCCTGTTAACAAATCATCCAGTAGCTCTTTGCTTTTGAAGATAATTGCAATGAAAAATCTATATAAGGGTTAGCAACAGGAAGGGCATCTGACTGTAAAATAATGCTTCAATATGTGTTCACTTACCCAATACTAGCATGTAAAAAATTGGTATAAAACAAACAAATGAACATACATGAGTGTTCATGGATATATACATATATATATATATATATAACAAATAAAAGGGGATCTGGTAATCTTGGTGGCTATCTCAGTCAGCACTCCAACGAATACTAACGGGCTGTATAGAAAGGAATAGTGCTTCAGTAGAATCATGTTTCGCACAAACTGAAAGGTCTAGAAAGTTTTCTTAAGTTTTTTTTTGCTTGTTTTATATATGTACAAGTGTGTATGTGTGTGTTTATACACACACACACACATACTTTGTGTTGCTGGTTTATCAACATATTCAATTACTTTACCAATTTCTTTTGTGGTATCTATATACTTAATGCAAGTTTTTATACATGTTATAAGTCCACTTCCATTGTCAAAGTGTCTGTCTCATTGCTTTGAATATAATTTGTAATGTTGCATATTTGTGTCCTGTTAGTAAGAATCTTCCCTGAATTATTGCTATATGAATGTTATGAGTGATCATCATTATCATCATCATCATCATCATCATCATCCTTTAACGTCCGTTTTTCCATGCATGCATGGGGTAAAATATTTTATTTATGTATGTGTGTGTGATGTTTACAAAGTTTATCTTTGTGCGTGAAGTGTTTATTTTGAAATGCATTCTGTGTGGGCCTGTGATGTTGGGAAAAGAGATAATAATACTTTCAGTTTTTATTTTTATTGCTGTTGGTATTGTTCTTATTTTTCTGAATTATTTGTAAATTTTGTTATTTGGATATTCTTCTGTGAGGATTTTGTAAACTTTTGTATCATGTTTACCTTTGTTTATCGAAGTTAAAACTCACTTCATGCAGAATCATAGCTACTGTCATTCTCTGACAGTGTTCATACATGTGAAAATCAAAATGTGAATATATAAAAAATAGTTGTGATCAAATGAATCTATATCATTCAGACAACCTTTGAGCCACAACTGTTCCTTCCTTTCTGTTTTTTTTTAATAAAGTATTAGTTTTTATTATATCAGAGGTCACAAATCATATTGAGGCATGTAGCTGGCTGTGAGTACATGCCACTAATAAGGCTCAACTGGGCCAAAATGCATCAGGTATTCTTGCTAGCTGAATCACCCTCCTATAATTATGTTTTTTAAACACAGCTTGTCCATTAGAGACGTTATCTCTGGATGAATACTGCAGTAACTTTGCCTTTCAATGATGTATTTACATTAAGTATGATATGTAGATGTCTATTTTAATTTAATACTGCTTCAACTGTGTATAGCAGATACTTAACAAATTTTAAAATTACTGTGAATTCCCTCTTGAGATAATAAGCAAATATCTTCATGGAAAGTGATATCTTATTGGAATTGCCGATATTATCATTGGGCAAAACAATAGATTTACAGGAGTTAGGGGTTCTGTCATTTGCTTAGAAAAGTACAAATTTAGTGTAATTGATAAAAGACTATTAATAAAGTGAGCTAGAGAGATCCTGAATCATTGTAGGACATCAGAGTTCATAGCATGAGAATATACTATCATCACTGATGGATATGGTTTGGGCAGTAAAAGAACTTTCATTGATTAGTTTGGGACATACCACAAGATATGTATATGATGGTTTTCATGACTACAATTAAATAAAGTGTCAGCAAATTTATATCATCTTTCTGTATACGAAGCACACACTTGCTTAGTTCTACATGTCTACTTAAAGTAGAGAAAGATTGAATGAATTTGTTAGAATAGCAAAAAGTTTGGATGTCATCTAGATTTGTAGATTTGACAGTTAAGAGAGAAAGAGTTTGCTGAACTTGATAGATGTGAAAATTATGATTACTTAGAGAAACTATTACAAAGTTTCTCTAAACAATCATAAAAAATATCTGTTGTTTGACTTGAAAAACAAACATTTCTTAGCATTACATATGAACTAATAATGTTTTTGTTTGTTTGCACAAAGCCAGCAATTTTGAGGAAAGAGGGTTAGTCTATACTAACAACCCTAGTACTTTATTTTATTAATCCCTGAAGGATGAGAAGCAAAGTTGACCCCAGCAGAAATTGAACTCACAGCGTAAACAACTGCTGCTAAACATTTTGTCCAACTTGCTAATGATTCTGTCAACTCACCACTCTACATGTAAACTAATAATGTTATTAGACATGGGTCATAGCAACTCCTACTATTCACCAGCTTCTTACCATTTATATGAATTATGAAGTAATGGTAATTAAAATTCTTAAGGATTGTAGGTGATTATATGAAGGCATTCTTTCATCATGGATCTAGCCATCTTGAAGTGCTGCCGTTTGTACTGAATTTTATTTTATAATATTCCCACCACTTGTTTTATTTGGTGTTCTCATTGTATTGTTAATTATTCAATCACTTATATTTGAAGTTGTATCTTCCTCGCTTATGCATTCTAAGAAGTACTGTATGTTTATTGCTGGGGGGATAGAACAAATTGAAAGATTTTAGCGATTTTTCCATCATATTTTTGTTCGATATTATTGAATGCGTGTGTGTGCTTGTTAGTATGTAGTTCTTTCCAAACATTCTTTGCTAACGCTTTTCATTTTCTTTTTGATTTTATAGCTAATATTTCTCAAGATGGAACTCTTAACGAAGTGTCTTCAAAACACAAGCAAATAGATAATCAGTCTACTGCTGCTATTTCAACTGCTGCAACATTAAGTTCAGGGGAGGTTACTGTGGACAACTCAAGGGAGATAAATTTCATGAAACCCACAGATTCACCAAGTAACGAATCTTCAAATTCCCTTAAAGAAACTAATCTTGATGTAAACACTAGCGATGCAAACAAAACTTTTTTAAACCTTTTAGATTCTGCCGATTCCAACCTTGATAATGTTCCTGATTCTAAAAAACAATCTTTGATCAGTGATAAATCAGAAATATGTACCACTCAGAGGGGAGACGGCTATGATAATTCTTGTTGCCTAACTTCAAATTCATCTTCAGAGCTGCCTTTGGAAAAAATAAACACTGGTGGCAAGTGTACCAACATATCTCCTGTGGATTTGCAAACTGAGCAAAACCAACAAAATATAACAATTTCAGATTTAGGTGCTAATACACATGTGCAACAACAAAATAGCAGGGAAGCTTCTAGTTTGCCACAAAATGAAGGTCACGGTGTTAAAGTTGAACTTTCATTGGCAGAAAGTGATAATGATGCCACAGCTGCTCATGCAAGTACCAGTTGTGAAGTGCCTAAAAGGTCTGAAAGGGTCATTTCCAAAACTAGCTTGTCTTTGGCAGATTCTTCCAAAGATGTAGACGACCACTTATCTAAGCGCAGTGATACAGACTCTCAGGGCATAACACCTTCTGAGTCATTGAGTATTCCTTCAGATAAAGATATTGACGGTATCCCTATAGAAACTGCTGACAATGAGAATGGACAAAGTTTATCTAAAATTACCCAAGATGGCTCATCTTCATCCTCTTCTGTGCAGAGTATTTACCATATAAAATGGATTCATTTTCAATCACAAAAGGTACCCATTATTACTCAAAATGAAAATGGTCCATGCCCGTTGCTTGCAATAATGAATGTATTGTTGCTACAAGGGCGAGTAACTCTGGATTCTACTTCAGAATTAATTACTTCAGAACAACTTATGGATCACTTAGGTGAATGCATCCTGCAAAATGTTCCTAAGGTAAGCAGAAAAAAAATTATTATTTTCTCCTTTTCAATTCATAAATGTTTTTTTGTTGTTTTTTTTTTATTATTTTGTTAAAGTCATTTAAAATATTCTTTCTACTATAGGCACAAAGCCTAAAATTTGTTGGGGAAGGGGCTAGTCGATACTCCAGTATGCAACTGATATTTTATTTTATCAAACCCGAAAGGATGAAAGGCAAAGTCAACCTCGGTGGCATTTGAACTCAGACTGTAAAGATGGATGAAATGCCACTAAGCATTTTATCCAGCATGTTAACGTTTCTGCCAGTTCACTGCCTTAAAAGTCATTTAAAATATAAAATGTTCTTTCCAGCCTTAACTTCCAAACTTTCAAGAATCACTTTTTTTCTTTGATTTTATGTATTGACTGTTCTTCTTAATGAAAGAAACTGTATTTAAAACATCATAGTTGTTATTTAAACTCGATTTTGAAGTTAAATTCAAATTATATTCAGATTAGGTTTCACCAGATTTATACAAAGTTAAGTTTTTTAATGTAATTTGATTTAATGATTAAAGCTTTTAGTTTATATATATTTCAAGATTGATGAACAGGAATTTCTCCAGTTTTAAGTTTATATAATTGATATTCCTTAGAATATTCTATCTTAATTGAGCTAAATTTACATAACGTTTCTAGTTTCTGGCAAGTAAATTAGAAAATCTATTCATATACATGAATTAATATGCAATTATTAACTTGTATTATACATGTATT
The DNA here is from genome assembly GCA_027564515.1 of Octopus rubescens. Classification (NCBI taxonomy): domain Eukaryota; kingdom Metazoa; phylum Mollusca; class Cephalopoda; order Octopoda; family Octopodidae; genus Octopus; species Octopus rubescens. The sequence goes on from JAOPUL010005356.1 coordinate 14,405,295, forward strand.
TGGTCTATTGATTATTGATTAAATTTAGTTTTCCACTTTAATTCAGAAATTGAATTTGCATTTTCATATAAGATATAATGTATGAACTAAGAGTAATTATTATGTAAACAATCATATAATGGCAAATGTTTATAAAGAAATATTGAAGTTAAACAATAAATAGTTTGAAATGTTGTTATAGAAGAACAAAAAAAAAAATGAAACAAAATTTAAAATTCTTGACTTGCTCAGCAGGACCTTTTTACATCAATAGCATTTCATAAAACTGGACATTAACAAATATATGACAGATCCTCTAGGCAGTTTCTCAGCCTGCTAGAGATAGTACCCAAATCTCCCTCAGATAATACCCTAGATTCACAATAGCTGGAAGACCTTTGATGAAATGTCTCTGCTTAGTCAGAACTGACTTAGAGGAAAGAACCTTTATATTACATGTCTTACATTGGTACAAAACCATGAATTTATTCAGGCCAATTGATTTAATTATTGTAATTTTATTTGTCAATCCTAGAAAGTTGATCAGCAGAGTCATCTTAGCAGCATTTTATTCATCTTTACATTCTGAGTTCAAATGTCACAGATGTTAACTTTGCCCGTCATCCTTTTGGGGTTGATAAAATAAAGTACCAGTTGCGTACTGGAGTCAATGGTGTCGACTAACCCCACCACAAGGAATTTACTCTGGGACTTGTTTTTGTCAATTCACTGTTCTAATAATAACCTTTATATTAAATTTTATTCTCAGTGTTTTTTGATGTTGAAATTTTATTGTATTTTTTGTTAATGGACAGACAGCCTCAGAAGCTGATCGGCTAAATTACCAACAAAACATGCAGGATGGTATGGCAGTGGTCCACAAATTGCAAACTGGATTGGATGTCAATGTTGGTTTTAAAGGGTAAGCTAGCTATTATTATAAAAAAACTATTTAATTTTATATAAGAAATTCTTTTTAATTTTGGTGCAAGGTCAGCAATTTTGAGGGAAGGGAGAAGTCGATTACATGACCCCCCAATGCTCAATTGGTACTTTAGTTTATCAACCCTGAAAGAATGAAAGGCAAAGTCACCCTTAGTAGCATTTGAACTCCAAACATAAAGTATTGGAAGAAATGCCACTAAGAATTTTGTCCAACAGGATAACAATTCTGCCAGCTTACCATTTCAATTTTATATAAGAAATATTTACCCTAAAACAGTTTCAGAGTTGTAACCTGTAGAAAGAGAAAACCTGGTAAATATAACAATTGAAGAATCATGATCTCAAACTAATATTAGTTTGTTGTTATTTTATCTTTTAGGTGAGCCTATCCATATTCCATCTAATCCAGAACACTTTGAACTTTTTATTGCTAGTGAACTCTTGATATTGACTAAGCATTTCAAGCAAGCATTGCACAAATGCTTGGTTGCAAACTCTCTTAAATCACACCTTAAGATTATAAAGAACCCTAAATTGATAACAATCTCTGATATATAAAACGATGGCTGCTCATAGCTGGAACTCCTTTGATCAGGGCTGACTGGGAGTTGAGCAACAATAATATACCAAGTAATCAATATAGTTGTGTGTGTGTGTGGTAGGCATGGCTGGGTAGTTAAGAAATTTGCTTTGCAACCACGTGATTTTGAGTTCAGTACACTGTGTAGCATGTTGGACAAGTGTGTTCTACTATAGCCCTAGGCAACAATTGACAAAAACTGTATGAAAGCCTGTTCTGTCTCTGTGTGTGTGTGTGTGTGCGTGCATGCGCGCGCACGCACGCACTTGTGTGAATGCTTAAATTGTGTAACACCTTCACACGAAATTGCTCAAGCAAAAGCAGTGATGATTTTCTATCAACAAATTGCTCCAAATTGCACTTTTGAAATGGAATATAAGTCCCATACTTGAAAAACAGATAAAGGTTAACAGCATCAAACTATAAAATAATACCTCAATAATAAGCCTTCGTCTTACCTATGCCAACATGGAAAAACATGTTGAACAAATGAAGGAACGAATATAAAATTTAGATAATCAGCAGATTTTTATTTTTATTATTTTAGGGAGCAATGAACTTTTCATTAAGGATCTAGCTTCAGCTTCCCCCCTCACCCTCCTGTTATTACTGTTCTTAGGGCGTTTAATACAGAAATTCAAAACCAAATGTCCTTATGAAATATTCAGAGCTGCATAAAAAGTTTCATACCTATAAGAATGCTCTCTAGTCACAAGTCTAAAGTCAGCGAGGAAAAGGCCAAAATGCTAGTTAGTATCAGAAAATACAAAATCCCTATATCATTATGAATTGGCTGTCCTTGATATGTAGGGAGTTAGTGGGAATTCAGTAAACTTTTTAAAGGGTGCTAGCAATGGATACACAAAAGATGCAGTCTGGTTTCTGGTAAATTAACAGGAAGCCAGAATTTCAGATGTAATAGATTAAATGTTCAAGAAAATTTTTCAGCAATAGCAGCCACTTGAAATACTGGATAGTCCTTACTATCTAGAGGAGCTAATTAGCATTAAATATTTAGTAGCTAGATTAAGAATGTTAGCAAAGAGTTTGTCTATATCTGCAAAAGATAAACTCTGTCTGGTCTGTTTAAGAAGGAAAATGGGACAAGGAAAGTCAGAGGACAAGTGAGCTGAGAGAGCAGCTAAGTATTAAAGCTATCAACCATTGAGACAAATATACTGGTATGAACTTGATATTAATAGACATCTGTGATATTTTTTCCTTTACATTCACACCTTTTAGTCTAGCATATAGTTCTACCTTCATCAGTTTCAACTTGACTATGCTATCAGTCTATCAGACTATGCTAACTTGACTATCAGTCTTTAGAGGAACATTATTTTTCAGAAATAGATATTTGGTTCATAACTTATTTCCTGCTCAGAATAAAGTCAATCTAGCTCTGTCCCTTATGACTAACAGGTAATCAATTTCCTGGTTTGACAGAGTAATTTAATTTACATCACAAAAGATTTTTGTGCCTAATAAATTAACAGACACACTTATGTAAATGATATTAAACATTATAGGTCCTAATTTGAAACACAAAAGAGAAATAGGGCACCTCAAACCACATATCTATTGCTTGTCAAGTGACTAGAGTGCCTGCCTTTCCTCCTATGAAATTAGATATTATAATTAACTGTGCTATTTTATCTATATAACATAATTTCTTAGTCATTTATCATAGAAGGATGGGTTATTCTATGATTTATGTCACATCAGCAGACCTGTTGGGGGTTTTTTCCTACTCATATTTATTTTTGTCAGTAGCACACTAGAGTATTTGTCCAAATGTTTTCTGACACAGCTATAAGAATCCTCTAGTATAATAATTATTTCTATATCATGTCTCTCATAAAACTAGTTTGTTTGTTTTTATTTTATCAATTTTACTTTTGAAGTTGAAAGTCCTTTTAACAAACAGATAAATAGATTTATATAAATATCATCTGTTGGCTTCTTTACTTTGATATATTTCATTTCTTTCAGTGTACAAGATTTTGAATGCACTCCAGAATATATCATCTTCGATTTGCTGGGTATCTCTTTATATCATGGTTGGTTAGTTGATCCACAGTCACATGAAGTAGTATCTGCTATAGGTAAATGCAGTTACAATCAGCTTGTAGAAAAAATAATTGTACAGAAGAATTCAGACAGCAATGAACAGATTACTGAAGGTGAGTTTGAACATATTACCTAGTGAACTATTATCCTAATATTATCCTGCCACATAAAGAGCACTCATGCAATGTAAAAAGCACTCACACCAAGAATCCTGTGTCGGTGGCATGTTATAGCACCCATCACATACTGTCAAGTGGTTCGCGTTAGGAAGGGCATCCAGCTGTAGAAACCAAGCCAAATCAGACTAGAACCTGGTGCAGCTCTCTGGCTTGCCAGCTCCGGTTAAACCATCCAACCCATGCTAGCATGGAAAACGGACGTTAAAGGATGATGATGATTATATTTCTCCTTTGTCTTGACAGTGAGACACTATAATTTTCATTTTTTATAATTAAAATAGCAAACACATTTGACATGTGTTTACATGTACTCAACACAAAATAGAGGTGACAGGAGATGTATGAGTGTGAGACCCTATCCAACCAATATGGAAAAAAAAACAGACAATAAATCAATGATTGGGTTTTATGAACCTTTAAGATATCTCTGAAATATTTTGGCAGTATATTTCCTGATATTAATATACATTTTATGTACACACACACCACCATTTTGCCAACAGTAGCCCTCCCCCATTACCTCTGTTCGTTTACCTGTTTTCTCCCTTATGTACCTCTGACTTTCTTCCTGGCACTGTGCATCTCTTTCTCTCTCTTGCACCCCACCCCTTCACACTTCACATCATCTTTGCTGCCACCTTTTACCTCCCTGACCCTCACCTTCCTACACTTCAACACAGTTCCCACCTACCCAAGATTTTGGTCAAATGCAAGACACTTGCTGAAGGTGCTGTGCATTGGAATCAAACCCAAAACCACATAGATGCAAAGAAAACTTCTTAATCACAGCTGTATCTCCACTTAATTGACTACCACCCATTCAGGGATACAATCTGTGTGTGTGTGCTCATGCAGTAAGATATAAACATATCAATGCACAGACAGGTACATATACATCATCATCATTTAAAGTTCATGTTTCATGCTTGCATTGGTTGGATGGTTTGTCAAAATCCGATGAATCCAAGAACTGCATTATGCTCCAGTGTCTACTTCCATGTGGTTTCTACAGCTGGATGCCCTTCCTAACACCAACCACTTTACAGCATTTACTGGGTGCTTTTTTTTTCATGCCATCCACACTAGTGAAATAGCCATGCAGCTCATAAAACTACGAACCCCAAGGGTGAGGAGTTCTTTATGTTAGGGGATAAGGGGGTCAAAGTATGAGCGAGGTGGGCAGAGCAGCTTCTTGTAAAGCAGCTACATGGCTACTCACATTTAGAAGAGATGGTGAGAATGATCTGATGGAGCTGCAAAGAGATAAATGGTGATGAGGTGTCCAGGTGGCCTCCTAAGGTAAAAGGTGGGTAGAAATGAATAGAGACAGAAATTGCACTAGGAATGTAGTGGGTAGGGGTTTGCAGGTGTATATGAGAGAGAAAGAGATGGGAGAGGAGAGGGGAAAGTAGGTTACAACAGTAATGATTGGGTAGGGTTGAAAGGTGGATGAAGGGAGTGATGGGTAAGACCAATGATGCATGAGTTGCTGGAGGTAGACAGATGCAAAAGAGAGTGAGGAGAGCAACAGGATAGTAACAATGATATATTTGATAAGGGAAGAATGAGAAAGATATGTGGTTGGGTAGCCTGCAGGAGTGGTGAGAGAGAGAGAGACAGGCATAGTGCAGGAGGTGAGACTTGGTGGTTCAATGGGAGGGGAATCGATGTAATGTGTGGGTGGAGAGAACAATATTGGTTTTAAATTTTTTTCACACAAGGCCAGCAATTTTAGAGGAAGGGGTAAGTCAATTACATGGAACCCAGTGCTCAACTGGTACTTATTTTATCAACTTTAAAAGGATGAAAGGCACAGTCGACCTAGGCAAAATTTGAACTCAGAACATAAAGACAGACGAAATGTGAAATGCTGCTAAGCATTTTGCCTGACATGCTAACGATTCTGCCAGCTCGCCTGGAGAGAACAATATTAATGTATAAAGAATGGCTAACAAATGATATTGTTCTGAATAGCATGCAAAATAAAGTGGTATGAAAGGAAAACTGCAGGGAGAGAGATGATGAGGGGAGGAGGTGATTTGAGGACAAAATTGGGTAGCAAACTGGAGAAAACCAACTTTATGGACCTGAAATGTTTGTAGTCACAATATAATAAATAAGTTAAATAACAGAAATAGTTTTACAAACAAGGCAGAAAAATAAAAACAACCTTGAAACTAATACTTGTATTCCATCTATCAGTAAATATACCTCTCATGCACACACTACTTCTACTACTACTATGACTACTACTAACAAGTATGATAGATGATTATTATATTCCAGAGAATTATTGGGCTTGTGGATTTCCTCAATTTCTGTGTTGTAAGAGTTAGGAGATTTTCTCCATCATTAGCAGCATTTTATCACACACACACACACAGACATGCTTCTACATGTATATCATGTACCCCAGTACTTATTAGTATCAGATGTTGAATATCATCATCATCATCATCATCATCCTTTAACGTCTGTTTATCCATGCAGGCATGGGTTAGACGGTTTTGACTGGAAACTGGCAAGCTGGGGAGCTGCACCAGACTCCAGTCTATTTT
>JAOPUL010005356.1:14441351-14453871 GCA_027564515.1 Octopus rubescens
CAGTGGGATTGAACCCAGAACCATGTGGTTGGGAAGCAAGCTTCTTACCACACAGCCATGCCGCGCCTATATATGTGCCTGAGTAAGGAATGAATAAGTACATATTCAGTATAACCAAAATGTGGAAGTTTGAGACACTTTTACTTTATAAAAAAATTAATACATATTTGTATATATTTTTTTAATGTCAGAAGTAACTCTAAACTGGTTATTCTTGTAAACTGAGGAAGGGTTAATTTCTAATGGTTCTACTTTATTCTGTAATGTAAATATTTCTTCAGCATTTATGTACCAGTGCACAAAACATATACAATGTTATTTATTCTCAAATTCACGTCATAACATCCTCTGATATGAATTTTGTTAATAACACCATAAAGTATAGTCAAAATCTAATTCAGGAATCTTAGACTCTTAGAAATATTGTTTTCAGCATACATAAACAATACATCTTTATCTTTTACTGGTTTCAGTGATTTGACTGCAGCCATACTGGGGCACAAATCGTCCTCAATGCTTACTTTTAAAGTCTGGTACTTATTCTCTCAGTGTCTTTTGTTGAACTGCTAAGTTAAGGGGATATAAACAAACCAGTGCCAGTTGTCAAGCAGTGGGGAGTGGGGGACAAACACACACACACACATGACAGGCTTCCATACAATTTCCATCTACCAAATTCTCTCATAAAGGCATTGGTCAACCCAGGGCTTTAGTAGACAACACCCAAGGTGTTGCACAGTGGAACTGAACGTGAAACCATGTGGTTGCAAAGCCAACTTCTTAACCACACAACCATGCCTGCACCTATGTGTTTTTTTGTTTTACGTACGTAAATGAGATGGTACTTACACAAATACTAGATAGGATTTCTCTTCCATTAAATGATCAAAGAACAACTGACAAGTCTCACAGAAAATTGCTCTAAACAAGAGAGGTTATTTGCAGACAGAAAATTCTCAACAAATAAGTGCAATGATATATTTTCCTTTGCATACTTTCTACATAGAGTGGATTGTATTTTGGTATAATCTAAACATGTCTCACCCTTAGTACTATTAACAAAAAAAAAGTGAGAGGGGAGGGAGAAAAGCCCTTTTAATTATATAAAAGACCACAGGTAATGTTCTTCTTCAGTACTTTTTTTAATGGCTCTCTAGATTACATGCTACATTTTTGTTCATATACATGATTAAATGGTTTCTACAATATGTCGAACATTTTCAGTGGCATTATGCCAATGTAATAAATCCTTAGCAATTATTTGAAGACGTATTCATTTTCATAAATCAATACTTATAGTTTATATGATCCTGATTTCATATACTCTGTTCAGGAAAAGCCAGATTGGCTCTGATATGTAGGTACCATGACATCATGGGTGTCATAGAGAACATAAAAATGGGTGTAGGGTTCTAAAAAATAGTTTTGAGGATAATTACAAACATATGTAAGCAATGTTTCTTCCCAAAATGCAACATCACATGCCTTTTTAGAAATTTTTCTTATGTTTATGACCTGTTAAAATAGGGACAAAGGAATATCTTTACGAGTAGAAATATTTATCTTCTGCGCAACGAATATAGAATTTCCCTTTTTGTGAGAATTGTTTTTCTTTCGTAAATACCTTCTCAAAATATGTTTTATCTTTCAGACATATACATTCATCATAGAATGTAATTTCCTGATTGTCCTTAATGATTATACTTACAGTATTTGTGAACAGAGTTCAGCCAAGGCATTACAAATACTATGTTTGCTATGCTTTCAACATTCTGTCAAAATCTTGTCTTTTGGTGATACATAAATGTACAGCGCATTTTCATTATAGGTGCAGGCATGGTTGTGTGGTTAAGAAGTTTGCTTCCCAACCACATGGTTTCAGGTTCAGTCCCATTGTGTGGCAACATGGGCAAGTGTCTTTTGCTATAGCCCCTGACCGACCAAAGCCTTATGAGTGTATTTGGTAGATCGAAACTGAAAGAAACCTGTCATATCATTTTAACATCCGTTTTTCATGCTGGTATGGGTTGATGAGTATGTGTGTTAGTGTTTCATTGTCTTGAACATTGCATGATAGTTGTAAACAAGTATCACTGTCATACAAGTGGTGTCCATTTCCAATTTTCCATGAAAACCTGGGGAAATAAGTGAGGGTTGGTGACAGGAAGGGCACCCAATCAAGCATGGGAAAGTGGACATTATTAAACCAATGATGATAACTCTCGTAATAAGATATTTCCATATCAGAGTGAATTGAATTAAATTACTTGACAAACATTGGTCACCTTTATTTTGAAACAAACTAATTAGTGACCAATGCTTAGTTATTATCTCATTAAAATTGTCTCTAATCTACATAAATATTGACTATCAGCAACACTAATTACTCATATTTTTAGATCCATTTTTAACTTTTATCTCAACTTGAAATTACATCTAAAATGTTCTGTTTTCATTGTTGAGAGTTCTTTTCTACAGAATGTACTACTTAAAGCACATGAACTTGCCTGTTTATAAAAGCAAACAGTTGTGAGTATAAACTAAACATCCAGAATCTCTAAAGCAATGGTTCTCAACTGGGGTCCATGTAAGGTTTTTTGTTAAAATTTATGTGCAATAAATTGCTTATACTTCGACAATACACAATATTTTTTTTAATACAATTTCGAATAATTTTTAATAATAAAAATACAATAGGATTTTTCTAAACATTGAATGGCTATAAGCGTCCACTGGAGTAAAATAAGAATCAAAGGGGGTCCATAGATAGAAAATGGTTGAGAATAACTGCTCCAAAGGAAGCTTAACCCTTTATGTCCTAAATTATTTCAAAATGAACAAAAAAATTCAACTCCACTAAAGAGTCCCACTGTTGCCAAATGGCAACAGTGGGACATAAAGGGTTAATATCTAAAGGAAAGGTTTTGAATTAAAAGACCAAAAGATGGTGAACCTATGACAAGCCACATATTTTCAGGTGACATGCAATGGACTTGAGGGAGGGGGTCTCCTTGCAATATCATATTTATAAAAAGTTTATCAATAAGCATTTATTTACCTAAAACCAAAATTGATGTTGTTAGTAATAACAGGATTGTTAAGGACATCAAAATCTCAACGTGTCTGGCTAAAAAGGTTTGCCATCACTGACCTGAGGTATATTTTATGTGCAGGAAAACAATACACAGCAACTTGATCTGTTATATGTAACCAACCAGTGTGCAAACAGTAGAGTAAATTTTGAAGTGAGCACTCCTCCTCATCATTGTTTAATGTCTGTTTTCCATGTTGGCATGGGTTGGGTGGTTTGACAGGAGCTGACAAACTTGAGGACTGCACAAAGCTCCGGTGTCTGCTTTAGCATTGTTCCTATGGCTGGATGCCCCTCTTTTAATTCCAAGCACTTCACAGAGTATACTGAGTGCTTTTTATGTGGCACCAGCACTAGTGAGGTCACCAAGTAACTTGCAATACAAGACCCCCTCAACTGAGGAGAGGAGTGTCATATTGTTGGAGGTGGCTTTATGTCAGCTGATGAGAGGTTAAGGTATGAATAGAGGGACAGAAACAGGTGTTTTGAAGTGTGCACCCATGTAACAAATAGTAGCAGATAACAAAAAAATGCAAGCTTTCTTGGAAATAGTAACGGTTCTGCTAATTGTATAATATCATTTGATTTGGAGGTAGCGCTACTAATGACAAACATATTATTCAAGGGACTTGGAAGAATTTTAGAGGAATTCTATTCTTATTTAAGACAATAAAAGTATTGTCTTTTTATGTTGAAAGCAACCTACTATATAATAGTTAAAAGTGAGTATTAAATTCAGAGAACAACCTGATCAAAGAAAAACAACTATTTATTTATTGTTTTTTAATGTGCATATTAAGTCTCTGACATTTTTTAAACCATTAAATTTGATTATTCAGTCTGTATCAAAAATAATATTCATCTATCAAAAAATAATTTTCTATAAATATTTGTTGCTGATAATGTCTAGATCCATCATTATAAACGTTAATTATAGTAAACACAATGTAATCTTTCTTCCAAATTGTTCTGTATTAGTTGAGTTAATACAATGTTTTAAGACAGATAGATTCACATTCTTCTATAATTCTTCGAAAACCTCAACTATCTTATCACATATGTGTGCTCACATATACTGTTTATTTTCAAATAGTGGATATATACTTTCTCATATTACAAAATATAGAAGCAAACTAATTATCCCTTACCTTAATAGTGGTATCTGGCAATTTTTAAAGAATATTTTTAGATGTTAATTCTATATAAGGGTTGTATTATTTCCCCTAAAATCTATATAACACCCACCTTCATGATTTAAAATGCTAGTTAATACTAGCTTAACCCTTTCGTTACCACATTTCTGTTGAAATACATTGCCTTTGAGAAGGCAAATTGAAAATTAATTTTGAAACTAGGTGAGAATTTAGTAAAATAACTTTATCGTTATTAAGCTGGTGTTTGGAACATAAATTAACATGAAATTTTGATGGAAAGTTTTAATCTGGGTCACTTTAAAGCAGGAAGTTTGTATTGTAGAACCAGGGGTAGTGGTCTCAGGTGGGTTGGTATCCAAAGGGTTAAAGATAACTTTATCAGTTATTTTAAACTTTCTAGAGTGAAATACTAGCATCTCCTGAGACTCTCTAGTATTTCATTTGAGAGAAATTTTTAAATTTCCTATCCAAGTCCTTAATACACTAAAAAACAACTTTATACAGTGGGGAAAAACTGAAACTAAATCCTTGCAGACTGGGTCTCACACAATATTGAGATGTTGGGTAACATGCAAGCATACCCAGCTTCTGCCGACAAAGAAATAAATGCTGAAGTATTAACAATGATAATAATGATTACCTGACCTTAATACTTTAATCACTTCTCAATTTTTTTCTCAACAGTTGCTCTAGGTCATTTAGCACTCTATAGTACAGGATTTCTTATACTGCTTAAGAAATGCTGTACATCTTATACTGATAATGGTTCTTGTTACCTGAAAAGAATCCCACTCCACTTTGAAGGGAAAAGAATATTGTCTTTAGTTTCTAACATGTTTAAATTTATCTCTAAAGGAATCCTTTTTCCAACTGGGCTATAATATCTGAAATAACACACCTAAAATAACATCTGCTAAAATAGTGATCTTCTTAAGAGCACTACTCAGAAGAAAATAAGTCAAATACTATTTTAGCATCATTTAAAAATAACATACTTTGAATGACATTGATAAAAATACACTATTAACTCGGTCCTTTACAATTTGAGATGTTTATAAAACTATAGAATATCTGAATACATTTGTAAAAATGGAGATATATACTTAGTCTCTTATTCAAAGATAGCACAGTCTTTCCTGTCTATACTCTGAAAGACTGAAGTTAGAGCTAAGTCAATACAATATCAGCCTGATGACACTGTTGCTCTATTACACCTTATCTCAAGCTACTATCCAGTCCACCTGGTTGTTTATAGGTAGCCTACAGATACATCTCACCCCTGTAAACAGTGGGAATCATGTGTAATTGACATGAACTTCATTAGTTTCCAGTACTCATCTCAAATTCTGCCTTGAGTATAATGTGGGGAGATATGATCTTTACCAGATTAATGTCTTAGATATATTACATGAATACAATCTTCAGTGGTAAGTCTAACCAGGTATTTTGAAAATAAATATGGATTATAATGTTCATAGTGAATATTCATGTTGTTATTGTATTCGTTTTATTTTTAGATTTTAGGACAAGTTGGATTTGATAGATATTTTTTTAATATCAAATTCAATGCATAACTGAGTTCAAATAAGATCAACTTTGATTTCATCCCTCCTTGGTCACAAAAATTTGAGTCAATGAATTATACAAGATTGGCATTTTTGTATCTTGGTGTTAATACTTTCATTCTCTGGCATTTTTGTATCTTGGTGTTAATACTTTCATTCTCGCTCACTCTCTCTAAAGACAAGTGTACAAAATGTTAGTTTTTATCTCCTTCTTCATATTCAACTATTTGAACTTGTATTAATATTTTCGAAGACAGATAAATATCATATTCACATAAGTAAAAAAAAACATACCAATTTGTACTTATATTTTAACCCTATCAGCTAGTTTCTTCAGATTCTACTAATTTACTACACAACAAAATTGGTATTGTACATACTGAAAAATATATTATTATAATGTACTTGTCATTATCCCTTTCTGAGGGTTGCAAGCTGAGCCTGTAAGCTTGGTTTCAATTTCTGGTTGTAGTCATTTCTCTTCTCTTGTATTGCTAATAATAACCTCTTGACAGATATGATCATCTATCTTCCTTTTTCTCCTTTCCCTAAAGATATCTTGGTCTGGGTAGTAGTACTTTTAACCTTGTAGTAATAATCAGATATTGCATGTTTGAGAAAACTTTACATTCATTCATGTCTTGCTTATGTTATGGATGACCTACTAAATCACACCACCAACAATGACAATAATGTTATTCTTACTCTGTTAACAATAATACTAGGATAACCATTAGTGTCCATAACTGGCTCCAAAGTAATATTCATCATCATCACTGTTTTAGCGTCCACTTTTCCATACTTGCATGGATCAGACAGAATTCGCTGAGGCAGATTTTCTGCAATGAGATGCCCTTCCTGTCACTAACCCTCACCTGTTTCCAAGTAAGGTAATATTTCCTCTTGTCCTGACACGTTTCCATGGAAGACTGGAACCAAGCAACTGACATCGCTGTATGATGGTGACACTTGTTTATAACTATCGTGTGATGGGCTTCTTTCAGTTTCTACCAAATCCACTAACAAGGCTATGATTGGCCTGAGGACACTTGCCACACAGTGGGACTGAACCCAAAACCATGTCTGTTGTTCTGAATAATTGGAATAACAATTAGATATCAATCCCAACCTACAACACTCTCCAATCTCTATACCAACTACTGCTCACACCAACATTTCTCAAAACTATTCAAATTTAAAAGCTTACTTCCAAAATAACATTACTTATGCTCTGCTAAACTTACAAAACATTGAAATATCATATCATATATCCACATACATAAAAAAACAAACTGTTTTTGTTCTTTTTTAACTATTTCTTACATTTAATAAAATATAAATTCTATACTTTTTTTTTTCTTCTCTCGGTTGTTATTGCACTTGTTTTTTTTAACCCTATCAACTCTTATAGCAAAATAGTAACATAGAATATTTGGGAACAGTGTAAAGCTTTAAAACATTATGCCATGATTCATGTTGGATTTTTTAAAAATGTTTTAATGGCTTAGTTTGAAGGGGGAATGGGTAATCCTATGCAGAAAATTATCCTCAGACCAGAGGCCTAGCTTGAATGCTACCAACTGAGTGGCTTCCACTAAAGGCCAAGTAGGTGGTGTTAAACTGAGTAACAGTTTAAGTTTACCACCTAAGAACAGTGTTTTGTTTGTAGTTGTTTGTTGTTGTTTAGTAAACTGGAGCAACGTGAAATAAAGTGTCTTGCTCAGGAACACAACACACAGCTGGTCCGGGAATCAAACTCACAACCCCACGATTGTAAGCCCGATGCCTCTAACCATTGAGCAGTGTAGAAATGAGTTGCGGCATCACTGGTGCCAAGCTGTATCGGCCTTTGCCTTTCTCTTGGACAACATCAGTGGTGTGGAGAGGGGAGACTGGTATGCATGGGCGACTGCTGGTCTTCCCGGACTTGTGCCTCAGAGGGGAACTTTCTAGGCGCAATCCCATGGTCATTCTTGACCGAAGGGGGTCTTTACTTGTTGTTGTTTAGCAATATGTTGGCCTTGATTAAGCAATCCTGTGATCAAAAGCATTCCAACTTTCACCATCCTATTTTTTTCCTTCAGGCATCCTCTTTGTCATAAATACTACATCATCCAATGAAATCTTAACATGCCAGCTTATTTAAGACAGTAGGGTGTGACTTGAGTAACATGTTGCTGCTATTTCTAGTAGGTCCCTTGCTGGCTTACACAGACACCTATTTGTATTTTGATTGTGAGGCACGATGCACTGTGATATGGTCTGCACCATTTATACCAGTTCACTTGCATAGCAACAGCAGCAGTAGCTTCTTCAATATTTTCAAGTTATTCAATTTGACTCTTAACTGTTACAGTAACCCTTTTGTGTCGACTAATAAGAAGGCTTTCTGCCTTTGTTAACTTTCAAAATAATCAAGAATTAGGAACGGTTTAGGTGAAAGTACTTTAAAGAATACTTTTTTTATTATCACTTATTGAAATCTTATATTACATTTCGTGTATTAAAGATATTTCAGCCTAAGATTTTAAATTAAAATTTCAACATATTCACTGATAGTGGCACTTACACGTGGGATGATATTGAAAGTATTCCATGATACTGAAGTATACCCACATTATCACTGGTTTATTTTGCAATTTGACATTTTCAAGATATCCAACAACATGTTTTATAAATGGCCCGTCACACACTTTAAACAAGAATCATATTTATTATTGGTGGTATTGACAGATATTATTATGTATTCCAAATATTTAGTTTCATTCATCTACCTGTCTCGGCTTCCTTGCAATCTTTGCCAACATGTTTGTATCCATATCTTTGCTAATAAACTTTGTACGAGTCCTAAAACCCAGCTTGTAGTAATTTCAGTTCACTAAAGCTACTCTTATTTCCCTGGTGCTTTTTAAAATCAGTCCTCCGATTGGACAAGGCAGTCCAAGATGTACAGATGAATCGGTCAGGGTAGTTGATATTTTATGAATTGAATGGCATCTATCTGCTTCTAGTGTCTATTTCAAGACCTATAAGTCGTGTTTTAACAGCTTATTCACAGAATGTCTGTATTTAAGTTACCATCTGTCCTTACAAATCACGAATTACATCTTTATTTAACTTTAGAATGTAACTATCATACCGATAGTTTAATGTGGGCCTCTGAAAGTTCTCTCTCTTCATATTTCAGGTGTTCTATGTATTTACTTTAAAATTTAAGTTTGTTTATTCTCAAAACAAAACAGCAATTTTACACATATGCTGATTATATTTTTTAATCAGATAAATGAGTTTTATTTTCATGATCGAGCAGACCTATGATCAAAAGTCTTTCAGCTGTAACCCTCTCTTCTTTTGTATATTAGAAACATTGTACAATGTACCCTTAAAGGGGTAGGATGTAATTTGAGGAAGATTTGGTTGCTATTTATAGTTAAGCCGAGCAACCGCTTAAAGGTTCCCTCATTTTATTTAAAGAGTTTAAGTTGACTCCTTTTAATTTGCTATTGAGATTTTCTGTAGTTTTCTAAATGTAATTTAACATCTGTATATACCAGAATAAGAATCACAGAAACAAACTGAAGAAGATCACAAGAGTAAATTTTAAAATATGAATCCATGGGTAAAAATTGAAATAATGTTTTAACAAAATGATTTGTTCAAATTACCACAGACTTTTCACAAAATTTATGAACTATTTGTCAAACATTTTTGGGTATTTTTTAATAATTAGAATTTACTTTCAAAAGCGAGAGAAAACACAAGGTAGAATTATTGTTCGATCAACACCTAGGTGTGTATTTCATACCACTTAAAGGCTTTCCCTTTATCGAAAGCGTCCAGTCGCACAAATCGACTGCTTACTCTTGTTTTCTATTACCGGCATATATTTAATTCACCATCAAATGAATGGAAGGTTGGATTGACCCTCCCAGAATTTTACACTGACAATCAGAAGTAATCATCCATTCCACCGGTAAAATGGCAAGACACTTCCTTTTAGTGGATGCCTGAAGGGTCTGGTTTCGCCCAAACTATATATCTATTTTACAACTTCATTGTTTTTTCTTTTTTTATGTGACCTCTCCCTCTAATCATAACTAGATAGTAATATAGTATATATTATTTAATCATGAATTATGTGATGAGAGATTATTTGTCTTTATTTCTCGGGAAATCCTTGACTGTGACCTATTTTAGAATTATTTCATTTATCACAGAAATAATGTTCGTAAAGTTTAAAGAAATGTAATCATGTTACTTATTGCACTTGAAAATATTCCTATATCTACATTATGGAATTGACTAAATGTACTCCTCTGGTGTCAGTTCGAGAAAACGACTAGGAAGAAAAAACTGGAATTAAAATAAAACGGACTACTACTAACAAGTATTATGCCCCAAACTAATATCGTGATGATTATTAGCTAAAGCTTCCCATTTATTATCTCTAAATCTAGTAAAATATAACGTGACCGTAACACGTTTTAAGTTTAAATAAGCGTGTGTTTGTTGTGTGTACGAGCATTGGTACGTGTTCAAATCAATTTAAAAATCATTCTTACCTGCAATAAAACATAAAAAAGCTAAAATTATACTGGTCAAAGTGGTATCTTGTGTTGATGGAGGATCTGTACTTTCCATAGTTTGCAGTTCATATGATCAGTGGATGTGAGATAAAACTCTGGCGACGCTGACAACACAACTAAGCTATTAAAATCTCAGTACGTTGTGACTATAATGTATGTAGTAGTGACAGTAAGCAGTAGTAGCAGAAGCAGCCACAGTGGCAATGGAAGAGTTTTATCAAATGAGAAACATCAGCTTAGGTATCACCAGTTATAAGTATGTGCTTCTCTTACTCCCCCTCCCTTTAAATCAACGGAGTTCGTTCTAGGCTAATAGTCCACGGAAACAAATGATAGTTTGTGACGACTGCCGTCACAGACTATCATTTGTTTTCGTCACGGAAATTCGTAAAATTGGGCAGGGCCCATCTCCGAAAGAATAGGAAATGCGTTGGTTAATTGTAAATAAAGAGCGTAAGAAACAAAAGGGAGATAGGGAGGGGGACAGACAGAAAGTGATAGGTCACAGGTTAGGTCGACGAAGTGAAAAGTGGATCTGAAGAGAAGGAAGATAAAAAGTTAGGCATAACATAGTTGTACACAAACACCCTTATATATATATACATACACACACACACACTTATTTAAGTGAGTTGAATAGACTGAAGACGCGATAGTAATTGTACGTTCTCATACAGGACACGACCACTAACACATTTTTGCATATACCCATACAGTGCACGAGGCAGATAAAGGAGAAAGAAGCATGAGGTGCAACAAATGAAGGACTTCAGAAAAAGAAAGTAGGGTCTGGAGTGGGTCAGTTGAAAAAGAAAGCGTGAGCAATGTGGTGTAAGAAATGTTGTTTGTGTGAACGACCAACAAAGTCGCAAGAATATAAACCAAAAATTGGAAAAAGGAGATTGTGGTTAGGAAAAAGAAAAGCTGTCGTTAATACGGATTGAAGAAGAAGTACCGAAGATGAAGTGCTTCTTGTTTATGTTGATATAAGAAGATCCATGGAGTGAGGTGACATTTCAAACTTAGTGGTTTGTAGCCCACAAGTTGGGAGACTCCATACAGCGGCAGTGGTCACCCAAACGTAGCCCCGTTTCGCTTACATTGCGATAAAATAAATGTAGAGGTTGTTGTCTGTACGAATCGAGGAAACCTTTGTTTAAAGAACAACCTTATGTTGTTCAAAAGCATTCTACCAGACCCATTTCGTCTTTTGGGGGGTTTTGTTTTTTGGGGTTGTTTTTCAGGCCCTGTCTTTTTAAAGAAGGTACGGTTTCATCTGAGTAAGATTTTGCTGCTATTTCTAACAGGTCGAGTGACTGCGTACAGCATCCCTCGTTGGTTCAAGTAGATGAAGTTTGTGCAGATGGTGTAAAATTGGGGTTCGAGTCGGTTATCACTACGGTGTGAAGGATAAAATGACAGCTATACCCTGGAGCAGGAGCATTTGTGGGTTCTGGACTGGATGTGATTAGTCGATGTATCTTCCGACAATAAAATCCCGTTGTCGGAGAGTATGAACTGTAAGATAGTAACGTTGTTATGGAAGTACTGTTGAGTGTGAAGTAACAAAGAATTCGGTCCGTAGGTAGTATATGAATGACAGAAGTTCAATAGTTGTAACAGTGTTAATGATTTAACGGGAGTAACCCCTTAATAGGCCGAACAGAGAATAGTGGTAATGTATGGATGGAGTTTGTTCTCTTTTACTCCATTGTTACTCCTATTCATGTTTAATGATAATAGAGTATAAAATAAATGACAATTATTCACTTTAGTCATTGTTATGCTTTTTCAAAAGCGCTTATGTCATTTTTTTTCTTTTTTCTTTCTTTTTTGTATGATAGACCTGTTTTCTTGACTGTCATTCTTTCACCGAGAAGTGACTCAGCTTCCTCTAAGTATAGTGATTATCAGCCCTTCCTCTGTCATTTACCCCCTCTTCTCAACTTGATGTAGTTCGCCATTTATCTGTCCTATACATTCAGAATATAGACTAAATAAGTACAATGGGAACTGCTTATTATAATCGCTGCTAATGTTATCAACCCGTTATTGTTATAAAAAATGAATGGGTCCCAAACACGATCATGAAAATTGCTATATCTTCTGCCTAAAATTATCAGC
>JAOPUL010005356.1:14533564-14543748 GCA_027564515.1 Octopus rubescens
GTGTGTGTGTGTGTGTGTGTGTGTGTGTGTGTGTGTGTGTGTGTGTGTGTGTGTGTGTGTGCGTGTGTGTGTACATTTGTTAAACTGAAAAGGCTGTGATTTTTTTTTGATTTTTTTCTTGATGTGTTGCAAATGTAAGCTATATATGTGGTCCCACCACATAAATACATGTGACATCTTCCTTTCTTAATAGTAAAGCAATCACCTACTAACAGGTGTAAATTGCAAGAAAATCTATGATCTCTTCATGTTCAGAAGCAGAGTGGCAATTATTTGCCCCAAATCAATAGTTTATGAATAACTTGTGATCATCACTCATCATTTATTTATTCATTATTCTTATCCTCTTTTACATCTATATATGAGTAAGACCAGTTTTTTTCCAGCACCAGCTCTGTCAATATCAACTATACAGAAATGTGGCAGTGTATAATTGGTGCAAAGATTTTAGGATGAATACTAACCGCTTGTACACCACTCCTCTGTACTAGAGATCTGAACAGTACTTGTGTTAAATCAGTGAAAACTACTTAGATACCTGTTGATATACATCTGTGTATAACTTCCTACATTTATGTTTGTGAAATGTTTCATTTTAGTATTTTCAAAATTTATATTAAATATTTTGTAACTTTTTTTTTTTATGTACTGTTTGATTGGATCAGTCTTGAACTTGCCAAGAAATTACAAGATGAAGAGGATCAGCGTGCCAGTGCTGCTGCTGCTGCTGCATCAAACAGGAGATCAAGAACTGGTGCAGGGTCTTGCAATACATCTTTACCTTCATCTTCAGCGGGTATGAGACGTCAAAGAGAGAGAGAGAAGGACAAAGAAAGTGTGAGGATCTCTTTCATTATTCATTGGTGGGGGAGGGAGCATATGTTTTAGTGGTGTGTGTGTGTGTGCGTAAGCATGCAATAAGCTACGAGAAGATTTGAGTTACTTGAAGATAATAATACATCTATCTTTGTTTATCACTAGTGTTTGATTCCCCCCCAAAAAACATGTTAAATGAATCAGTGATAAATGAATAATAGAACATATGGGGAAAATAGGTTTTGTTCCGAGAGACACCCCCCTCCCCCAGGTTGTACTGAGCATCATTGATGGTCACTGGGGCATACGTTTGCAATCCAAGCAGAATCTTTGACTGATCACCGATCTGTGTTAACACAGATCAATTTTTGATAAGTGTGACACAGCTCTCAATTAAGCATACCATGTTTTATCCCTGACCAGCAATCAATGAATCAGTGAATAACAAGGATAGATGTATTAAAATTGGTAATTTGGAGTTTTTGTTAATTTAAAAGATTTTTAGCCCATTCAAGCCTGTCGCTAAGGGGTGGGGTGCACTAGATGGCACTGTCCCCTCACTATTCAATGGTGCACCCTCAGATTTAGAAAATACAGTTTACAAAAATCTTACTGCAATACAAATTAGTGCTCACCCAGAATATTCTGAAGCACCCCCAGGCACCAAAGTTTGGTGACAGGCCTGATCCCATTACAGCTACATTTCAGAACACAGTGATCAGGATCAGGCTCACAGTTGAAGTGAGCTTCTAAAAAGTTTGTAAACTTAATCTTAACTTTAGTTTACATAGACATATGTAAAAATATTATATCTCAAGATAATAAAGATCAAAAAATATATAATAATAAAATAAAATGTTAAAGATAAGCTAACCAGTCAATATATATTCTAATTTTTTATTTTGATTACAAATTGTAATTAACCTTGGTAATTTTTATCCAAGTCAATAATTTTAATATTAAATCTCATTTTACTATTTTCTTCTTTTCAGTGTACCATTTTATGAAGAAAGTCCAGTTCAGTAACAACATTTTGACAAAGTTATACTAATCTTTTCTAGCCTTCAATATGCTTTAAATAATATTAAGTGGATTTTGGTGAAAATTCAGTCACTGAAGTGTGTCTATACAATCAAACTTTGTATGGTATCTAAAGTCCACAGAAGGTGTCACAACCAGCCAAAGTGCATACATTGTTTATATTTAATTTTCATGATAATAAGTATAGATGTTAAAAAGAAAAAACAACAACATTAAATGGCCTTTTTCATTTTTACATGCCAGCATGGAAAACAGACGTTAAAGGATGATGATGATGTTGTGTGGTTGAGGTGACAGGCCTGGAAAATTCAGCAGCCTCACTGTTGTTTCATTGTTAAATTGCCTCAAGAGCTACTATTTTCACCACATAAAGATTACATAAACGTAAACGATTTCAAATTAAAATATTACTAAAATTTATGACAAGATGACAGCAATCTTGTTAATTTTTTTTTTTTTTTTTTTTTTTTAACTTTACCTTCTAGTTAATTCTGTGTTGCTGTTAAAAATATTATGAAATTCAATCAAGAGTTTTTATCTTTGGCTTTTTTTTTTTGTAGAAGAATTCAAATTTTAGTAAATACTTTTACTGAGGGCTCCTGTTATATTTATATAAAATTTATTAACCAAAGCTAATATTTTATCAGGTTATATGCACAGCCCTTCACATAACCTTTCCATTCCAACCAAGGAAGATTTTTTTTTTTCTTAATTTTATTTAATTTTCCTATATAACCACAATGATTGCTAATTTATATATATGGGTCAACTATTTAATTATTTTAATTTTTATTTGCTTACTAAATTAAATCACCAGTTGGTAAGTTTTTTTTAACAAAATAAACAGTGATGGTTTTTAAAATAGTACTAACATTAACTTACTACAATATGATTTCATGTTATTCAGTTACCTTTATAACAGCTTCAGCTCCTGTTGTTAAAAATTAAAATATCTTCCAAGTTACTGCTAATTACAACTAATTTGGCTTTTTTCATAGAAAGAAGACAAAGTTGTTGGTGTAAAAAAAATTAAAAAAAATGATTATTGATATTATTATTATTATTATAATCACCATCATCATTATTATTTTGTGATTATTTGGTACTATTTTAAGAAACAAATTGAAGAATTGATTTTGTAAATGTTGAATTAGAAAATCATAAGAAATTTTGACTTGCTCTTCATTGTTACTTTCTAAAACTGGCTTATATTCCTTATTTCATTAATTGTTGAAATTCATCCCAGATAGTCTGTGAGGAATAGCCTTTATATTCTAGTTATGTGTCTGTTTATTAATACCTAGTGCACTCTTCAGTTTTCTAGAAACTTGAGTCTTGTTTACTCTTCTGCTGTTATTTGTATGTAGCTATAGTAATAAGATTTACTAGATCCGTCTGTGCGAATGGTAAATGGTTATAATACATAGCAAATTAAAGCCTCTTCTCTTTGAGTTTATTTGCTAACATTCAAAGTGTTCTTTCTTCTTTAACATTTTCAATATTCCAACATTTACTTATTGTAGTAAAGATTATTTTTACTAAACAAAAAAAAAATGTTATTTTTGACATGCCTCCTATTGTCAAACCCAATTTTCAAGTGCATGTGCACACACACACACACACATACACACACACACACACACACACACATACATAAACAAATATTTTTCTTGTCAATATCATCAATAATGCACTGAAGCAAATAGAAATAGTTTTTCATGTTGAACTTGTGTATAGAGAAAGGATAAAAAGAAAGTTTAGTTCACTGTGATAAATTTCAGGTTCATTCATATACCTTACATATAAGCAATTATTGAAACTTTCTTATCCCTTTTCTCTTTCCCAAGTATGTATGTGTTTGATTCTTTGTGAGGATTAGTGGTGTATTTACTTTAAACTCCTAATTGTACTAATTCTTTTTCTCACAAAATAGATAAAGTTCCTTTATTAGTTTATCTGATTTTAGTTAGCTCCCATTCTAAAATCTACCAAATTTTAAAATATATCTTTGCCTTCTTTATTATTTCTTGGAATTTCTATATTTCATCAAACCATTTTTTTTTTTTTTTTTTTAAATCTTCAATATATATCTATTAGTTTTGAATAGTTAATCACTATTTTTTAATTGAGTTACAAATACAAATGCTATCATTCATCCATATTGATTTGTAATCATTTTTAACAGTGAAAAATAGAATGTTTGATTGATGAAATGCACCCCCCTCAAAGATGAAAAAAGGAAAACAATTGCTCTCATGTTTTCCAAACTCTAATTGGATTTTCAAACATGGTTTCCATACTAAATGTGTCATATATACACATTTTTGTCGTCTACTTGCACTGTAATAAATATATATATATATACATACACATGTATGTAACCATGTGTGTTTGTGTATATATATATATATATATATATATATATATAATATTCATCTCTGCTTAAATCTGTGCCCAAGCATTTTGGTCAGTTTTTCTCCAAGACCAAAAAGCTATATATATTTATTTACTTACAAGATGTTAAGCTCTAAAATATTTTATTGTTGTTTAGTGATGAAATTGAGTTTCTGGGGACTTTCAGTCAATGCACTCACTATCTGAGAAGATTCAATTTTGAATTTTTTCTAAATTGATTGAAATATAAGATGAAAAGCTTCTGTGAGCAGACCAGAATAAAATATTGCTGTTTATTGTCCCTGCAAATGTTGCCTTCAGCCTTTTGCTCTGTAAACCTTCTTCAATGCACAATGGCAGTAAATACATAATTTTAAACCAAGCTTTCTTGATATAAATATACTTTCAGCCCTCTATCCAAAATAATAACCAATTATAGTTTTTCATTTATCTATACATATCTGATTACATCATTATTTTAATAGGATTTCTTGTTTTGCTCTAATAATTATAATTTAAGTAAGCTGAATATTTGAGGTTTCTGATTAGAAAGTTTTTTGAGGTTTACAAAACTCAAAATTACTTCATCATCATTCATATTTATTTGTCTAAATTTAAAACGTAACAAAATGGTTTTGATAGTAAGATGTTAGGTTTAGTTACATAATACCTACAACTCTTTCCACAAAACCAAGTCAATGATATTAACTCTCTGATAATAACAACAACTATTAAAAACTCCTCTCATTAAACCATGTTCAGAGTGTTGGAATCTAATATGCCCTCACAAGAATATATTTCTTGACTATTTCAAACAATGTTTCCATTGTATTTTTCAGGGGTTATAAACTCAGTGCCTCAGTAATTCATTTCACCTCACTGTAAAGGTAGACTTAGTATATTCTTAAATCTAACCCTAACTTTCC
The DNA here is from genome assembly GCA_027564515.1 of Octopus rubescens. NCBI lineage: Eukaryota > Metazoa > Mollusca > Cephalopoda > Octopoda > Octopodidae > Octopus > Octopus rubescens. Next base: position 14,538,742 of record JAOPUL010005356.1, read on the forward strand.
TTGTGTTGCCTCACAAGCATCTTATAACTATGTAACTAATTTGAAGATTGAATTTTTTTTTAATTTATTATTTCATATTCTTTATATTCCATTGGAAGGTTCAAAGAACAATGGCTATTCCCTTGTGGTAGATATCTATCACAATTTTCTCTGTAAAATCTGAAGCAAATTATCTTTGAATTAAAGAAAACTGTATATTCACAAAATTGTTGATCTTCAAAGACAAAGTTTTGTTGTTGTTTTATTTCTTTAATCCTTTTGTGACAATATTTCTGTTGAAATGTACTATTTTTGTTTCATTTAATGTGGAAAATAATGAAGAATTCAGTAAAGTAACTTTGTTGTTACGAAGCTGGTGTCTGGAATATAAATCAGCATGTAAGTTTGATGAAAGATTTTAATTTAGATCACTTCAAAACAGGAAGTTTGTATTATAGAACTAGGTGTGGCCTCAATTGGGTTGGTGTATCAAAAGGGTTAACAATTTAAAGTTTATTCCAAACTATTATTTTTATTTAATCAAAACCAATTTTTCTCAACCCCACCCAATCACTCACACCCTCTCTTCTAAAATGTGAGTTGTCATGTAGCCCCTCTACAGCAAGAAACTTGTTCTTTAACCCCTCATCTCCTGGCATAAAGCCCCATCTTTTAGGGTTTGTTGTCTTACAAGCTGCATGGTATCCTTTCTAGTGCTGATGACACAAAAAAGTACCCAGTACATATTGTAAAATGGTTGAAATTAGGATGGGCATCCATTTATATAAATCATGCCAGAGTAGACACTAGAGCATGGTGCAGTCCTTAAGTCCATCAGATCCTGTCAGACCATCCAGCCCATGGCAGCATGGAACACAGACATTAATTGATGATGCTTTATACATTTTTTAGATTTCAAATAATGAGGTTATTTTAACTTCCATTTCTTTAATATGTATAATTAGATGTATCAGGGAAAATAATGAAATCCAAGTTAATGAAATGTATTAGTATAATTTATGTAATTCTTTTCATTTAACAAGTATGAGAGACAGCATTACCTATACTATAAAGTTGTGTTGTCAACTTAACAGGGTAATTAGGACTATTTACTGACAGAAATACAAAACTGCTACTGAATAATTTGCAGCTCTGCACCCACTTTTCTTAGTTTGTGTGTGTGTATATATATATATATATACATACTAGACTTGCTAACCAGCATTGCACAGTAAAGTATTCATGGATATATTCGTAGCGGAAGTTGACGCATTTAATGTCAGAATAGAATTTACAGAACAAATAATGAATTAAATATATAGTGAAGTTGACTTGGTCGGTATAATGCTTACTTTTTCTGTATAAACAACACAAGCATGTAATTTAAAGAGAAACTATTTTTATAGTACATCTGTCTGTGTTGATATAGCATTACCCCCTGATCCTCTCTTTAATGTATTTCTTCCTCTCAAAACTTTTGTTTAACTGTTTTCACTAATAAAGAAATCTCAAAATATCTTCAAACTTCACACTGCATTTCGTGAAGTGAGTATCAAAATATATATGTAAAAAAAATTAAGATAGAATATACAGTTTCTGAGATAGTTCGGTTACAAACATCCCTAGACTTTTAGTATTATTAAGATATAAGAAACAAACAGAATCGTTTTAAATTTTGTGACAATTGTTTCGCTGAGAAACTTTATATAATGTAAGCATAATACAGTATTAAGGATTGTCATACATTATGTAATTTCTTGTGCTCATCAGGAATTATTTAAAATAGTTAGACAAAGACTTGCAAAGCAATCCATTGGTTACAAAGCAAGTGTGGTCATAGTCAGAGTTACCAATATGAAAATAAGGTGGGCATGCTAAGAAATTTAATATAATTTATGATTACAGATCTAAGATAAAAGAAATAATAGTGGGTTTCTTGCAGACAATTGGCACCTAGAAATACATTAACACCCATTGGCCTATACAGAGCAGACAGTTATAGTGGCTTAAAAGGAATTATTTTCCATTTATTTATTTATCTATTTCAGTTATACCAACACGTATATACACATATATATCTACACACACACATGCAAACATATACACATATATTGATAGACATTATAAATGGTCGTTCAAAAAGTAATCACCAACACAAAATATAGAAAAGAAAGAAAGGTATGAAATTAGGAAATATAAATACCGTAAATATTAAAATTAATATACCTAATAATAAATACTTAATATCTAATTACTGATCGATATAATGTGGTTTAATAGGAGAGCATAGTACAATAAAAAGGTATATATCCAGTGATTAGCTGTGAATAATACAGTTATTATAAAGATTTCCAATATTTGAATAATAGCCAAATTTTTTTTATATTAAACTATATTGTCCATTACCTATATGGGCTACAGTACAACCTGAGTAATTGGATTAATTCTAGTTACTATGGTAATAATAGATTACCTAAGTTATTATACGAGGCAAGAAGTTAATTATCAAATATAAATATTCATGGTGTAAGAATTTAAATACCAGTACCCAGAATTAAACTAGACAACAGGTTTGAAATACAAAAATGTGCTCCTAATGTAGTATGGGCATTTTAGTTCAAGTTCATTTGATTTGTTAAGAACTTCACCTAAACATTGTAGAATTTCCAACAATTCCGTGCAGCATAGGTAACACCCATACCTGCCATTGACATAAGGTCTAGCACACTTCACAGTGCTCTACTTTTAGTTTATATACCTTCATTCTTTATGAATCCTATATAACCATATGTACGTGTAATACATACAGGTGTTTGGGCTAAATTTGACAGTTTGCATAAAAGGAAACACAATATCCCATCCAAAAATGAAAGTATTTTAAAAAATCAAAAAGTATCAACTAGATTATGGCTGGGAGATAATAGTTTACTTAAAGTAGCCGCCCTCAGCTTCCACCATGGCCTCAAGATGGCTCTGGAACCTGGCGTATGTGTTCCTCACTTTGTCCCTGGGAAGATCTTCGAACACCTCTTTGATCTTCACCACCAGCTCTGTTTTGGTGTTGCAGGCACAGTGGTTGGTGTCTTTATCAACCACGCCCCACACCTAGTAATCCATAGGATTACAATCAGAAATTGATGCTGATGAAGTCGTAGAAATTCTCTGACAACCACTTCTGACTGTTTCCAGAGATATGGCAGGAGCCAAATCCTGCTGCCACATATATGGCCTTTCAGCAGCAACCCTCTCCAGCAGATTCACATAACTATCTGAATTGAGCCTAAGGCTCTGTTCAAAGATGTATTGCATAACATCACCCTCACTGAAGATACACCCAAAGACCATCACAGTTTGAGGAAACTTGGTTTTCATGATATGGGAGCATCACATGGATTGTAGGCAAGCCACCTGTTGTGCAACTGGTCCTGACAGAAGTTCTTTTCATCTGAGAAGAACCAGATCATACTTGGCTCAATAGGATGCCTCAGCTTCTTGACCTTTGTCAAGCAGTTCTCCTTGGCTATCAGAATTTGTCTTGCACCTCTTCTACAAGTGGTAGCAAAGATCTTCATTCAGGGCCAGCTTCATGGTTGCAACTCCAACACCTATCTCTCTTGCTAAAGCCCAGATTTCCTTGCTTGGATCTTCCATCACCTTGTCCTACATTGTTCACAGAGCATTGAGCAGCAGTCATGATGTCAGCATTTGGATACTTGGCGCAAATCATCATGATGCAAGTAACTCTTTTCCAATATTCAGTTGGCTTCCCCTCCTTCGCATCAACTAACTTTCTCTCAACTACAACTTTAACCTTTATGCTCTCCAATGCTGTTGACTGTTCACCAATACATGAAACTGTTCTTGAAAAGGAGGAGACATAAAAATCCTGAAATTTAGCCTGAACACCCTGTATGTGTTTGTGTGTATATATATATATATACACTGGTTGTCCCAGAAAGATTTACCCATGATTATAAAAATTCTTGAAAATTGGATAAAGCAATTATATTTTTGATTGTGCACAGCAATTTGTGTATGGTTCAGCTTTAAGTGTTTATAGTTTTGTTTGTCTATAATAATTTTTTCAACAAATATGGCGTCTCATGTTAAATGTGATCAAATTGTTGCATTAAAATCATCAGGAAAATCTAACAATGATCTTGTAAAACAGCTCAATGTGTGTTGTAAGACAGTGTATAATGTCTGGAAACATTACAATCAATCTGGCATGACATCAAGCAAGTCAATTCCAGGGCATAAAAGAAATGTTCGCACCAAACCTATGATTGATACTGTGAGAAAGAGAGTTCACAGGAATCTTCGCCGAAGCATGTGAAAAATGGCAAGAGAGCTTAATATTTCAAAATCTTCAATGCACAGGATTGCTAAAGAGGATCTTCTCAGGCTAAAGGCATACAAAAAGCAACCCAAACAAGTAATTTCAGCAGCTTTGAAGAAAAAATGCCTTGACAGGGGGGAAAATATGTTAGCGGGGATGAACAGCGTCACAAATAAAGTCTTCATTTGGAGTGATCTTCACTGTGGAGGCTGTTATGAACAAGCAGAATGACAGGCTGATGCTCAGGACTTGCCTGAAGGGAGTTGAACCCATTTTTGTCGTCAGAAACCAGCTGGGGTTATGATGTGGGCTGCCGTAGGGTCTGATGGATCCAAGTCTCCTTTGATCTTCATTTATGAGGGTGTTAATGTGAATAGCACAATTTACATCAAAATGTTGGAAGAAAACGTTGCCTTGGTTAAATGAAACATTTGGAAACTGGTACCCCAGTCCACACCTCAAATTTTATGCAAAAATGGTGCTGAGAACATTTTTGTAGTTTTGGGGACAAAAACATTTGGACTCCCCCAAGCCCAGACATCAACCCAATGAACTTTTCTGTCTGGTCTACCTTAGAGAGTGATGTTCCAGCTATCTAATACTCAAGTGTGGTGGATCTGAAAGAAGCCCTTCTTACTGTGTGGAGTAAATTTGATGAAGAAGTGGTGTGGCGCTGTTGCAGTTCAGTA